>OZ026552.1:5054047-5104047 GCA_964020155.1 Chondrilla cf. caribensis | reverse complement strand
CCAGTTGAAGTACAGTAGAACCTCACAAATGAGACCACCTATGGGACCAGTTGAAGTACAGTAGATGGGAGCAGTCAAAGTGGTCTCAATGGTGAGGGGGCCCTAGTTCTGATGTTGAAAGCGCATAGAATAGGGGTGTCAACTATCTTCATGTTGTATCGTGTATCATTTTGTGGACAATTTGTAGAGTAGCCTCAACTAAATGTGTCCTCACGTCCAACATGATGCCAATACAAACTACACAAGTCACAATAAAGAACTTGATTTATTATGTCTGAATGGGTGAGTGGTTGCCTGGATACAATACAATAATAACACCATCATTAATACCATAATAGTCCTGTCGCCTTCCAACTGAGATGATGGGTGACCTAACAAGACGACATGACTACACAATACCACCCGTGTACTGCCTGCTATGATGGAGCCGACAAACACATCCCCGTGGTTACACTACAGAGTGTTGTCGGCGAGCTTCTTCAATAAATGTACACACTCAAATAATTGTTTCCAATGTACATAATTTTTGAACCGTTTCAAACATACACAATTCAACTATTTTAAAATAAACACTTGATTACACTCTGTCAAATACCCACAATTAAACCGTTTCACATGTACACAATTCAACCATTTAAAAATAAACACTTGATTACACTCTGTCAAATACCCACAATTAAACCGTTTCAAGTTTTAAGTCGTGCAATTAAACTGTTCTACAGTACACCCAGAACAGAGCACTATGAAACATTCAGTACGTAGGAATCTGAAAGTCAAGTTGGGAAATTCAAACCATTGGTGGATAGCATGACTGAGATGACTTGGAATTGGTCTTGGATCTTTTTACCTAGGGCAAAATGGGGGTAGCTTGGAATCAATGGTCAGGGGTACTCTAGCAATGAGCTATTGGTACAAGTTCGTGTAGACTGAAGTTCATCCACATCTGGAATCTCAATAGGCGGGTGATTCAATATTGAAAGAGGTCTGCCCACTGCTGAAGATTGACCATGTCTAAAGGTGCCCTTTTCAATTCACCTTGCTCCACCCTGTACAGGGTCGCTACTGGTCACGGTAGAGTGCCCGAATTACCTATTCACGGCGGAAACACCACCGAAATCTTGAATCAATAGTGGGGTTAAGGGGACAATGGCCATCAATTCCGAATTTGCGCTTCTTTTATACACAAATGGAGATCATTGCTCGATGGAATTGATAAAGATGTCAATGTTAGTCAGCATCATTGAATGGAGGTGATCTTTTGGAAAGATAAGAATTACAAACATGTGTTTTCGTGACCAAAGGATTAGTTGCTATAAAGAGGTTGGCTGGCACCCATAAAAAAAGTTGGTTTGTATACAAAAGAAGGTTGGGTGGTATGGATGAGTCGACTGTTAAGTACAGATGGTTACCACACACACCGGTGAAACAAAACAGGACTTATTTACGACAAATGGAGGTCGAAAGCTTTCGATAAGCACGCAAATAGTCGACAAACAATCCAAATCTGGAAAAACTCACTCGTCGTCCATTTCTACACGCACGTGGTTGCTTCCGGTCCGGTCGCCACAGTAGTTAGCACGGCATACAACTGATCTCATCCCCCGGGGGCGGGGACCTATGGTCTGGCTCGCTAGACCACTATCGTCTGGGTCTACATCCGGTTGGGCACCACCAATTTCAAAGGCAGAATGATTGCTATAAATGTGACTCTCCCTGGAGGGGAGCAGTTCTCCATCGATTCACTGTTTGTGAAATTGATCTCGAACGAGTACATCGAAGATACGCCGACCGATTTCGAATTAGAAATGTCTCTAGCGGAGGTAGTGCCGAACCAAGGATCCCAGAGATCTTCAACTCATTCTCGCCCCGTGTTGGGCCCAGGATACGGTCTCAAGGACTGGATACGATTTAACAGACGGTCTCAGGACCTCTCAGGAACGTTGGGAGAAGAAAAACGAATAACACCTTCCGAGCTTGCTAAACACTGCACAGAAGAAGACGCCTGGACGGCCATTAACGGTAGGTTTTGCTCGACTGTTGCTTTTAGAAGCATTCGAAGGACTGGTAGAGCATGGTATAGATGTTCTTCACGTTCTGCGAATAACTTGGTCGTCTATTTTTGCCGCAGGCCGCGTATACAACATGACACCCTACTTGAAGTACCACCCGGGAGGTGTGGGAGAGATCATGAGAGGCGCTGGGAAGGACTGTACTTCTCTCTTCAACGAAGTAAGCCAACAGCTATCAACTGTTGAGACAGAAGTATAAAGGTGTGCCTTTTAATAGATGAGATTAGTGGTTCCACAAATCCATCAATCCTCCACGGTTCTGGGTGTAGAAGTAGTAAATTCCTTGTGAGGGTACCCGCGCCCTGTGCAATCTTGCAGCACGAGTTAGGGATTATGCCAAACAACCAGGAGGTTGTATCGCACGCTGCTTGCTAAGCAAGTGATACTTGCAGATAATCTGCACAGTGGGACGGGATCTTGTTGGAGACTGTGTATTTGCTGTAAATAGGCATTCTAATAGCATTAACATTCTATGCATACTGTTGAATGTAATAATATGATGTTTGAGATTCTTCTATGCTTGTTGAGGAATTTGAGTTATTCTGTTCGTGTCCTCCACAGCATCACTCTTATGTGCAATTCACCAAATTGTTGGCCAAGTGCTACGTCGGTAAGCTTGTTATGGAGTCGAGTGTCAAGAAAAGGAAACAGGCCATGTCGACCCCTCCTCTGCTTACCGTTCCTGGAAAGCGCACCCAAGGGAGGCTCTCCTTGCCTTCACTGCAACCCCCTACACTCAATTTCCCCAAATCGCTTAACCCTGTGTCGGAGACAATTGTGAAAACTGAGGACGAAGACTCGGGCGTCGAGATCCCAGTAGACACTGGATCGATACATTTGAGACAAGCTGGTACGCCAGACACACCGGACAGTATGCTATCGGAAGAAGGTACAAGTGCTGTGCAACTGTATCGTACAAACATCTCAGAGTCTCTGTACAATACAGGTGTGCATACATACGATGCAAATGGCATGTGTGTGTGTGTTATTGAAACTACCTCCCATGGGAAGTGTGTGTAATAGCAAGTTTTTGCTGGTTCAGTCACCCCGGTAACATTTCGAGAGGAGTTTCATTTGACTGTATTGTATGTACGTTGTTATTGTAATTGAGCATATTTGTGCGAGTGTCAGTTCACTTACGTAGCATATCATTATCTTACGTAGCTCAGTATCAATGCAATGTCAACTACATACGTATGCATATGTACGAATTATGCAATCAGTGGTCCAATAGAGACTGTAATCATTGTTCCTGTACGTGAACCATTGTCATATACATACCTGTCTGCTGTGTACATGTGAAGACGTGTGACATAGATTTTGATGTCTCATTGCAGAGACAGACACGCCTCGTGTTTGCAGCAAGAACGGCCAGAACCATTCTCCGAAAAAGCCAAGGTGTGCGCATATGTGTGTGTAGCTGTGCATGCAGACCCTGTACTTGTGTAAGTGTCCATGGTGTGAGACCAGCTGTCTACTCTAGGTGTTGCTGTTATCCCGGAAAATCATTTACAATCAATTGATCCGAAGTACTTACGTATATACAAATCTCACTAGATGGTAAATGATTTTTTCACAGGTTTTTTGAGCAGCTGGGATTCCAAAGTTTTCTCCCAGCTGAATAACTGTGTACTGCATGTAGTGTGTTGCTCTAAAAGGAGTGCTTACCTGCAACCTTGTCATTGACTGTGTCCTCTCAATACAGGTGTGACTGGTACCAAACCCCCAGTACTGCTGTTCTGTGCGTCTACACCTATAGCAAGGTTTGTACAGAGTGTGTTCACGCTTTAATCTATGTATGTACATATCTGTGCTGGTGTGTGATTTGTACAAGCTTTCCTAATACTGCATGTACGTGACTGTCCACACGTATCTTTGTGGATGTGCAACGTACACACATATGTTCACTTTCACTGGGATGCTGTAAATATACATATATTCAATTTCCTGTTTCTCAATCACCAGGGTGTCCAGCCCAGTGACATTATGATCGACATCAACCAACTTGAGTTCAACGGAAGATTCCTTCTGGAAGACAAGGTTTATCAGATCATCGGCATGCTCCCTTCCCCTGTGAGAAAGACTAACATTGTCGTTGAAAGAAAAAAGGTTGAAATCGTCTTGTACAAGGAGGAAGTTGGAGTGTCTTGGGAACGCCTGGATATAGCCATGGATGCCAACGGACATTTCGTGGAGAAGTCACTTGGACTTAGAAAAGGCACCCTGGTGTCGTGCAGCGATGTGACACACAACACAAAACTGTTCACCTTTTCTCTCCCAAAGGGTTCTTACCTGAATGTTCCCACTGGACACCACGTCCAACTTTGGGCAGAGTTAAACGGTACGTTGACCACATACAATTGTGTAGTACAATTCAGCTTCCATTTTACCCGCCCACCCCACATTGTATGTATAATCTACGATACATACTATACACATAACTACATAACCTCGCTATATTACCGCTACTACTATTACCACTGCTCCTTGACTGTATTTGGCTATTTGAAGTTTTTCACTTTATGTGTTTTCTCTCGTCATTTCAGAGGAACCTGTAGTTCGCAGCTACACGCCTGTCTCTATGCTCCAGTCAACGTCTAAAGGTAACAAAGATTTACAGTGTGACACTATAGACTTCATGATCAAACTGTACCCTGATGGGAAAATGTCGAAAATTCTGTCAAATTTGAAAGAAGGAGATTCACTGATGATCAGTGACCCTGATGGTACATTTGACGTAACTACTTTGTCCACAAAGCGACAGTTGTACCTCGTAGCTGCTGGCAGTGGTGAGTTGACTGTCCCACTCCCGTTGTTACTGTCTAGTTGCAGACTTGATGGAACCGCATTGCTTCTCATTTCAGGTTTTACTCCTATGACTAAAATAATTCGCGACATCTTTGGCAGTGAGAGTACAGAGACCGAAGTGAAGTTACTGTTTGCTAACAGAACAGAACGAGACATACTGTGGAAGGAGCAGCTGAATGCACTCCAGGACAGTAAATCGAGGTTCACGTGTGTGAATGTGCTGTCTGAGGCCAGTTCAGACTGGACGGGCATCCGTGGGAGAATAAATGAAGAAATTCTCGAGAAACATGTGCCGGAGGCAGCTCATGTGAAGAGTGAAGAAGTTCTGTTCTGTGTCTGTGGAATGACAAAGTTCACATCATTTGTTAATAGGTGTGTGTGTGTGTGTGTGTGTACATTTGTGTAATTGTGGAATGAATGTACGTGTATTGTAAGTACATGGTTGTGGGTGTTGTCGTTTGTGTAACATGCATGCGATGGTTGTGAAACATATCGACATTCCTGCTACATTTGACTGTATTCTTTGTTCCTTTGCAGTGCTATAATGAACTTGGGTTTCTCCTCAGAGTGCATCCATGTCTTTGACTGATTGAGGCCGTGATATTGAGAACCAACAATCCTATAAGACTTGGACAAACATCAATTATTCACACTAATTTACATCATTTGTCATGATCAGATCCATCAGTGATGGACATGTTATACTTCTGTGGGAAGTTGTGCTTGGCGCTAATGAATTTATATTGTATAGTAATTATACGTATGTGATGGTTCACCTCACATACCTATGTACAGTATATTATCTTTATACTGTATTTATTGTGTTGAGCATAATAATATTATTGCTATATTATATATATACATATAATTATATAATTATTATACATATCACCATATTATACATACGTATAATCAGGCTGAAAACATGAGTGCTTATTAGGGTACAATGATTTCAGCATCTTCTCATGTTTGTATGTTTACATGTTGTCATGCCAACATCCCATTGAGAGGGGCGTGTGCTATGAATGTGTAGGTAGGTAGGGCTTCAAAGCACTCAATGTTTCTAGAATTTCATCAATTTGTGAACGGAAGTTCTCTATTTCAGCATCCTTCTCCAACAGCCTCATTCTCCATTTCTTCTGTGAATAGTGGAAACAAATAAAAAATTTGGTTACAAGTTTTCGATTAACTAATAATACAACAAATGATACATACTTTCACACGTTTATTATGGGACATAAAATTGTACCCTCCCTGGTGTGTATTGGGGGATATACAGTTGTATCCTCCCTGGGTGTGTATTAGGGGATCCAGACACGCTGACTCCCTTTGATAGCAAAACTTGATAATGCCACGAATGGCATTTGTATGTGGGCGAAATGCGTTCAGGGGTTACGGACATGCTACTAAACATGGAAATCCATCTAAGAGTAACACCTCTGATGGAAGACTAAGGTGCTGGATACAATTCTAATACATCAAAAATGAGGTAAGTGTATAGGTTATCTAGTGTGTGTGTGTGTGTGTGCGTGTGCGTGTGCATGTGTGTGTGTGTGTGCGTGCGTGTGTGTGTGCATGCGTGCGTGCATGTGTGCGTACATGTGTGTGTGTGTGTGCGTGCATGTGTGTGTGTGTGTGTGTGTGTGTGCGTGCATGTGTGTGTGTGTGCGTGCGTGCGTGCATGCATGTGTGTGTTATCTAGGTAGGACAATACAGGGTGTAAATTCAGGTTTCAAGGTATGCTTCTGTACTGAGAAGACTAAGTTCAAAACACGTCTGATAAATATATGTACTCTGGGGTATGCAAACACACAGGCACACCCCACCACATACAAACACCTAAAAGTGTAAGCACACACACACACACACACACACACACACACACACACACACACACACACACACACCACACACACACACACACCACACACACACACACATCACAAAACTACACTCATACAGACATACTGAACTCATGGTAGACGAAGGACGCAAAGAACCTACTGTCTACACACAGACACATATTGAATATCACAGCGGGTAGGAGTATGAATGATCTACAAACAATCTTGTCGACAAATATATCAACCACGCATACCACTCACAGACCAACCCCACCAGATGGCCTGGATGATGTTACACAGACACACCTCCATGACTACACTGCATGACAATACATACAGTAACTATACATACGTACATAAACATATACATGTACATGCATGTACAGTACGTATGTGTAAATATGGTGTACAGTATTTTATTGCAGAATACAGGATGAGCACTCCACATCCACACACACAAGTTCATATGTATGTAAGATATGTATATGAGTGTATTATAAACACAAATCTGTCCTAATCAGGTCCCACCAGAAACCACAGTGTCATACATAGCATACTCAATCTCAATACATATCAGAATGTACATATGAGTTGAATAAACACGTGTGCAGTACATAAAGTGCATATATACTTCACAATAATATATGTACACGTACATACAAATACATGACACTGTATATGTATGCTGTACAAATACATACGTGTATGCATAATACAAAACACATCACGGTGTGTGTTATTGTACATAAACTGACCTCTACATCGTGAAGTGCTTGTTGCGAGGGCAACGACAGCTGTTGTAAAGAAGCTTCCCTCTTCTCTTGCAGGAGATTGAGCCTATCAGAGGTAAAGTGACAGGACAGCTGATATCTGTGTACACAACCAGCAGGTGGGGAACAATAAACAAGCCAGTGTGAAACAACAAACAAACAACACACACTGGGATATGTCTGCAAGCTGTCAACAACAACTTCACACACTACATACAGGCTGTGTGCTAGATCTGACTACAGGCAAACGGGACAATGGTAAGGTTCATGTACAATTGAGTATAGAAGATAAGGATTTGAATACACAGAATAGGCCAGCAAAAACATGAATGTTGTTTTGAGGGCAGAGAGAGAAGAGTAACAGAGGAAGATAAAGGTGAGACGCAGGTTGGGCACTAGGAACCCATTGAAGAACAGGATGTGAGCATGACAAAACATGAAGTCTTCTCCCAGACATCCTGATTTAAGAGCCTATACAAGGTGTGAAATGAATTGTCCAAGCCAATTTCTTGGAACAGAAATGAAGTCATAACATTTCATGGGAAGGATCCTAGACAATACACACGTTTGTCAAATAGCCTTTATCAGAGGTACACAACAGATAACCTCCTCACAATAGGATGTACCTGGCGACTCAACTACTGTTTGGAGAGTCATACTAGTAACAGAGCTATGAATGGTTCAAATCCAATAATTGTA
Source organism: Chondrilla cf. caribensis (assembly GCA_964020155.1). Classification (NCBI taxonomy): domain Eukaryota; kingdom Metazoa; phylum Porifera; class Demospongiae; order Chondrillida; family Chondrillidae; genus Chondrilla; species Chondrilla cf. caribensis. The sequence goes on along the minus strand of OZ026552.1, from coordinate 5,095,857 downwards.
GTTTTGCCGACTTTCTTTCCTAGCACCCCTCCCCAGGCACCAACAAGGGAAGAATCATGTAGGAGAACTAGAAGAGAGAGAATTCTAAATCCTGTACAACTGTCTAGTACCCATCAGACTGATAATTCACAAATAATCCAGACACAATAATGCTGGTGTTGTAGTGTATTGTGTTTGATAACTCCCGATTGTCGTCCTATGCACTACACAAGTACTTGGGCACCTGGAACAGTAGCCACCAGGTCAAAGGTCACCCCAGCACACACAAACCTGAACTGAGTAGGAAAGATAATGCGATTCAAATATCCGACAGATCTGAAGGGGCATCAATCACTCCTTAATTACAAATCAACCATCAACTGATCGAATCGTAGAACAATGTCATATCTATCACTGTCAGGATGTTTACTATGTATGAAGGATATACTATCCACAATGATGACACCACTTGTACACCTCGTCGAGAAATTCAAAACATATTGCACACAAGAATGTGGAATGCATACTTCGGAATTTTATCCCTAGGCCAGCAATTAGTAGTATGGACACATAATATTATATTTAGTGTGGAGATTAAACAGGTAAATACATGTGTACACATACGTGTATATTACACACATGATTACATATCCATGTATGAAGTATATGAAAAGCACAGCACGTTCACATGCCCCCCCACACACATGCACACACGCGCGCACACACACACACACACACACACACACACACACACACACACACACACACACATACACAAACACACACAGATGTACAGTACATGCGTATTATAATATTACAAAACCCATATTTGGCTATATGCACCAAAACGAGTACATTATAAAATTGATAAAGGTACGTATGACCACAAATGGTTCAACCCACACTGGGTGGTCAAACCAAACAATCCCCCAAGTACAACCTGCATCCTCTAGGAAGTGCCTCCTTGTCTACAGTGCCTCTGTTATCATAAAAGGGGATGTTTACCCAGCAATGAATACCATTACAGCATGAAAGGGTAATCCATTGGGTGTCATGGTACTGCATGGCCACAAGCTCTGACATGAATAAATTAACCTACTCAGTGTGTGTGTGTGTGTGTGTGTGTGTGTGTGTGTGTGTGTGTGTGTGTGTGTGTGTGTGTGTGTGTGTGTGTGTGTGTGTGTGTGTGTGTGTGTGTGTGTGTGTGTGTGTGTGTGTGTGTGTGTGTGTGTGTGTGTGTGTGTGTGTGTGTGTGTGTGTGTGTGTGTGTGTGTGTGTGTGTGTGTGTGTGTGTGTGTGCATGCGTGCGTGTGTTATTTCTATGAAAACTGCTGAAAAATGACTTAAACCAATGCCAGCATAAACAACAATGTTTATGCTGGCATTGAAATGTACTGTGTGACTCACTTGTTCTCTAAAGAGGTTATCTTGCCCAGTATGACTGTGTAGTGATGCATTTCCTGCACATAAGAGATTATCATGAAATGGAAGAACAATACACACACGTACGCACAGACAGACACTCACACACATTGACACACACACACACACACACACACACACACACACACACACACACACACACACACACACACTCAGACCTACGTACAGGTGAATGATAGCGTTTTGCTTCAATAAGGTCCAAGGCCATTGCTTTGAGTTTCTCTTCCAAACCCTTCTCCCTCAGCTTACAAGAGATGAGAGCTTCAGAGTCAAATCTACAACTTTCAACTTGTTCCTTCAAATGCTCTATCTGGACCTGCAAGAGAGAGAGAGAAGTGTCACGATTTGCCTCAAAAGGTTGTGCAGAAATGCTGTCTATCTACCAAGACAGCAAGCAGCATTTCTGTCAGATGTGCCATCTGTTCAACCCACTAATCCTGAACTAGTCTTCCATGAAATATAACCCTTGTCCCACAATTACATAATATGTACAGAGCATACTAAGTTCCACACACAGATACAGTGCACACAGACACACACACACACACATACAGTGAATTCTCTGCCACTGCTTTATCTGCTACAATTCCCAGTACCGATATAATCTACAATCAGTACTGTATATATATCCAGGTAATTCACAATTTTTCTCAAAAAAACTTGCGGCAAATAACTGAGTATTCACTGTGTGCAAAATGTACAGATCTTGTGTGGTGTACATAAAGGTTTTTGCGGATCGTGGACCCGCTTTGTTCGTTCAAGGAGCAGAAGTCACGAGACCAAAAGTGTCTTGGCGGGAAGCCCAACCCTATTTAAGGAAGGTAACTCCCAAGGCACCCAGACTGCTGAAGACGACCCACAGGGTTGAAACGTCCAGATGAAGAACTCTCTTCACCAGACTGTGTTTTTAACCGCTCCTGAATCCGAAAAGATTTTCACAACAATACAAAGGTTTTTGTACGTACAGTACACAGAGGGATGGCCTAGGAGGCAGGACGGAGCCACCGACCTTCTGATTGGCCAGTTGTGCCTTCATCTTGACAACAATCGAGTTTGAATGCTCTTGGGCATGTTTGGCCACGAGCTGGTTGACATGGTCTCCGTGGTTCTTCTCGAGTTGGCGTATCTGAAATGCATCCAAAACAACACAGCATCACAGTCATCACACAGCCAAACCAGACAACGCATTCCATGTGGCTCATACGACCATACGACCATACGGTAGACACCCCTATCATGGAAATTACTGAACAACAGTAGACTGATCGGGTTGGTGGCAAGTGATAAAACCCACATTTCCTCATAATACACTGGAGCCTCTCTATTAAGGACACTTTGGGACCTTACTTTTAGTCCTTGATATAGAGGTTTCCTTAATTCAGAGGTCCTTTTATACACTACAGTACTACACTGGGACACAGAATGGTGTCCTTTTTACAGAGGTTTCCACATTTCAGAGGATTGTAATAGAGGGGTTCCACTATATTATCATTCCAAAGGAGCCATATAGAAGGGACAGACCATTGAGTAGCAAACAATCCTTATCTCTGTGGTATGTGTCTCGTGTGTGCAGAATCAATCAAGTTTGGATTTCAGAAATCGTGACTGTGTGTGTGTGTGCGTGTGTGTGTGTGTGTGTGTGTGTGTGTGTGTGTGTGCGTGTGGGTGTGGGTGTGTGTCCACATGCATGCATGAGATACCACCTCAACTTACTTCCTCGCCTCAATAAGGAGAAAGAAGGTAGGTACAATACATACTTTGATCATGTGATGTGCACATGAGCTCGCATTGTCAGTTGATAACAGGTAGTGCGTGTGATCACTAAGCGAATCAATCTGGCTTCACCTCAGATGAGATGTCACAGTCCATGTTACTCAGTAGCTTGTACACACAGGAAGACATAGACACTCCATACCACCAGGTAGAGTGCCTATGGTATTACAATATACACAATATGTACAACATACAGACGTAAACACATTGATGTTATGTGTACATATGTAGACTGGGGCTCCTGATGGCTTGGCTACTCTTCAGAGAGCCGTACCAGCAAGGACGCTATGAACCCAATTCCAGCAATGCTAGATTTGGAGGTGTTTCTTTCCTGGCACCCCCCGTTGCCAACAAGGAAAGAAAGAGGAAGAGACAGGGGGAGGAGAAAAGAAAAAAAAGAATTCCAATGATTATACGTAGGCTTGTGTAGCACACCAGTATAAATATGATACCTCAACCTTAACCTGTATGTATGTATCCGTGTATGTATTCATGGATAATATATATGCATATTATGCATATACAGTATATGTACACATATATATGTTCCTCATGTACATACAGTATTATGTACACATATACATGTATACATAATGCATAAGGTGACCTCATACAGAGAGAGGTTTCCCAGTACATGGCCAATCAGTGAGGGGGGGGGGGGGGGGGAGGTTGGGGAATGTTTCCTGTTTGTATGTGGCTTCCTACAGCAGGTGGAGGCGGGACCAACCAACACACCCACAACACCACCTGGACACTGGGGGGAAGTTATCCACCATCCCCATCAACACGTACCATTATCTGTTCACACCATAGTAAGGAGGGATTCCTCACACACCAAAGGAGACAGGTGCATAGCAAATCCATTGTTCTGTGTCCCCTCAGGGTACAACTACATTCATATTTGAACGGTCAGGTTGACTACAGCTAAACAAACACCATTATCTCTCCAAAACAATCCAATACCTTATCTTCCAGATCTTCTCTAACTTGTCGACCTTGGGCCTCAGTTTGCGCCAGTTGGCTCTGAAGATGGATACGTTCCTGTGCAGCAGTCAACTGAAGTTGGGACAGCTACAAAATTGGGTACCAGAATCCATCACAGAAGTGAATGGTGTCCCACAGAATGTGTCCAACACATGGTACACATACAATGCACAACTCCACCCACCCACACATGTATACTCTCTCTCTCTCTCTCTCTCTCTCTCTCTCACACACACACACACACACACACACACACACACACACACACACACACACACACACACACACAACAATTCAGGTGTTTACTTGTTCCTTCAAAGCTTTGTTCTCTTGCACCACAATGTCTGCTTGTTTTCTGTCAAAACTGTGTTTTTCTGTCACTCGGTCACTATGCTGTAGACATTCCTCTGATTGTTTTTGTTGTTGTTGGAGTTGTTGTTTCTGAAATTGTTCCACTTGCTCCCACAAACTGTCCCTCTCTTTCCTAATCTTCTGGTATTCTCGCTTTCTACTAGCAAGTTCTTTTTGAAGTGCATCTATAGTTGATCCTTCTCCATGAACTAGGCCTTTCTGTGGAGACACACCCCTCTCCTGCTCAGTTTCCTTGTTGGTGAGGTCTGCCAGTTTTTTCCCGCCCTTCTTCAGTTGGGCTACTTCCTGCTGAAGCTCTGAGATCTTTGCTTGATAAACGACTTTCTTTCTCTCAAGTTCCTTTTGGAGGGAATTAACTGTCGAATGCGGTTGAGTCTCCTTTCTACTAGCAGCTTTCAGGTTTTGAAAATCGACCAATTTGTCCTTCAATTTCTTCATTTCTGCTTCGTAGCTAATCTACTTGGAACATACAAATATGCTGTAAATTCATGTCAAACATGCCATGTGAGGTTCTTGTGACTACTAAACTCACATGACAATCATGTGACAAACATGCAATGAAAGTCCATGTGAATATCACGAAGAATCACATAACAAACAGGTGATAAGCAGACACACCTCCATTGCTGTGTACTGCTGCTGCAGTGCACGTATTCTTCGGGAATGTTCTTCGTCCTTTTCTTCCAGCTCTTTCTCAAGAGCTCTTACTTTCCTCTCGAGGTACAAGGAGGTGTGAGGGCTGTCATGTGCTTTCTTCTGATCCTGTGTGTCCTCTTCCTGGGATGTAGCGTAGATCATGGCTGTGATTGAATTTGGAAATCTCCGACGAATTATCGTTTCCATTTCTTTGATCTGTCGTTCTAGATCTCTTATCCTTCTTGCATCTGTTGCTCTTTCTTTCACAAGTTTCTTCTGGTTTCGACTGCCTTCTTCTAACTGCTCCAGTTTCAACGACATCTCTCTAATCTGTTCTTCCTTTTGTCTGAGAATGGCTGCATCTCGATCCAGGAGCGCCTGGTTCTCCCCATACCACTTCAGCTTCTCTTGAAGTGATTGGATTTCAACCTGGTGTCTCAGCTTCAGTTCTTCCACAGTGTCAGCGGCCACAAGGGACGTCATGTTCTTTTTCAGTCCATCCCTCTCCCTCGTGACGGATCTCATGTCTGCTTCGTATACAGACACCATCTGCTCTAGCTGGGTGACCTTGCTCACAAGTTTCTTCTGTTCATAGTGTGCATGTTCTAGCTCATCCTCGAGAACGGCAATCCTGCCGTGATCAGGTGGAGGCACTGTAGCTGAGTTGGTGGAAGGTCTGGAGGTCACCTTGAGTTCTTGTTTAGCTCTACCAGTGGGAAATTTTATATTACAGTACCCAGGTGTGTGTGTGTGTGTGTGTGTGTGTGTATGCGTGTGTGTGCGTGTGTGTGTGTGTGTGTGTGTGTGTGTGTGCGTGCGTGTGTGCATGTGTGTGTGTGTGTGCATGTGTGTGTGTGTGTGTGTGTGTGTGTGTGTGTGTGTGTGTGTGTGGGTGCGTGTTTGCGTGTGGGCGTGTGTGGTTGTCCACATCTGTCCACATGTTAGTTTCTCGCATACCTTTCATTCGCCAATTCAGTTCTTAGTATCTGATTTTCTTCAGAAAGTGTTTTCTTGAAAGTCTTAAATTCCTTTTGCACTTTGGACAACTCTCGACACACCTTCTCATTCTCCTGCAACGACAGAAGTGGAACCTTGATACTCCAACACCATCCACACCACGAATTGCATGGCAGATTACAAAGATTGGCAGGTTTTAATAGTTTTCTAGTATCATGACTGTGACCAGATCACAGACATGTCAGAGCAAGGAGGCCACAATACACATCAATCAATGGTACACACTTCAAATTTGCCACCAAATCTGGTGTGATGTCATATACGAATGGCATGATAATTATCTGAGATCAGGGAAGATTGTGTTGAGTGAGAATTATTTCATTTGGAAACCATCCGCCAAGAAGCCTTCAATGAAAGTGAGCCGTTATGGAATCATAAAGAGTTGTTTGAGGGAGCATTGAATGTTGTGCAAACTGGTAACCCCAAGAATGTACTGAGGTACAGTGTGCGAATGTGGTGGGTCTGCTCAGAATGTACTGAGGTACAGTGTGCGAATGTGGTGGGTCTGCTCAGAATGTATTAGGGTACAGTGTGCGAATGTGGTGAGTCTACTCAGAATGTACTGGGGTACAGTGTGCGAATGTGGTGGGTCTGCTCAGAATGTACTGGGGTACAGTGTGCGGATAGGATGGGTCTACTCAGAACGTACTGGCTGGGATACAGTGTACAAATAAGATGGGGCTCCATCAGAATACATTGACACAGAGAGATACATCAGAATGTGCCGAGTACACACAACAGACATGATATCAAAGATAATTAAAAATATCGTGCTGATCTCCATTGATAATGAAGTGATATCAAAATGTTCTCAAGTGGAAGTATCTGACAAGCAGTACACATGCAAGATCACAGGAAACACATTCACTACACAGGATGCCTTCTTGGTGGGCGAGGTGAGGTGGAGAACAGGACATGAGATAAAGGAACCAACCCTTTGGTAGCCATCCAACAGCTTCTCTTGTTCCTTCAATTCCTTTTGCAACCGGTCCCTTTCTTCTACAGGAATGCTATCCACAGTGTCACCCACAGCAAGCCTCCTTGTGTCACTCTGGACATCCCTCTCTCTCAACTACACAACAGATGATTGTGACGGGGTGATTCAATCCGGAGCAATTTCTCCGAAAGGAAAACAAAACGAAATGACGAAATGAACCTGAGGTTATCTCTGAAATGTCACATTTAAAGCATTTCTGTAACAGAATGATGCACACACTCTGTAGCAACACATACAGTGATACATGTAGTAGATATATGAAGATAAATTGTGTTGTGCGTGTACAAAAAGTCATTCACACAACTCAGACCTGATCTCCAATTCACAGCAGAGCCTTGATAATCAGACATTTCCCCAGACAAACAAATATCAAATACAATTTGCCGCATATACAGTAGCGGTCAAAAGTTATGGGGCAATTGAGGGTTTAAGATATGGTGGAACGGAACGGTATGATTTCAGTCATCCTAAAGCAAGGTTTTTCACTTTAATTTGTAAAAAAAATTTAGAAACATTCAACATTGTAATTGGTGTATCCTGCACCTAATCATTTCATTGCATCTTTCAGTGCTTGTTTTCCCGTCACGATTGAAAATCACTACTTTGAGTACACACACACACACACAGACACACACACACACACACACACAACACACACACACATACACACATACACACACACACACACACACACACACACACACACACACACACACACACACACACACACACACACACACACACACACACACACACACACACACACACACTGTATACAATGTAACATAATATGTATGTACGTACATAGTTACTGAAGACTCCCCACAGCTGCATGCAAGTTGCAACCATGTCCTACCTTGGCTGAGAGAGTGAATACTTCCGATTTCATTTCTTGGAGTTCTTTTTGATGCTGCAACTTTAACATTTCTTCTCTTTGTAAAATGTCCTTCTCCCTTGCAATCCACTTGGTCTCCAGTTCCCTTTTGTCATTCTTTTCTTCTTCACAGGCCTCCCTCCAGCGTGATACCTCCTCAAGTAGCTTAAGCTCTCTCCCAACAGAGGAAGAGTCTTTTTCTTCAACCGGCCCACTATCCTCAACTTCCTGCACATATACATACATACGAATGCAGGTCATGTACCTTTAACATTGCACAATGGGTGGAGATGAAGTGCCTTTAATCCTTGTATGTGTGTGTATGTACATGCACATGTACACATACAGACATACACAATAGACACACATATACACATGACACACAATCACAACACACACACACACAGACACACACACACACACACACACACAGACACACACACACACACACACACACACACATACACACACACACACACACACACACACACACACACACACACACACACACACACACACACACCTCTCCAGGTGGAACTGCAGATAGAACTAAGGTGGCTTTTCCCCTAGTCGTACTATCCACTGATTTCCTTGCTCTGACAGGCAACTGACTGGAGGCCACTGCAGGAGACTTCTTGCTGGATCCAGGCTGTGTTGAAGTGCTACCAACAGGTTTGTGGCTGTCCGAGGTGAATGTCTTTGGCAGGGGGGAACCAGGAATGGTTGATTTGGGACCAGTCTTGCCACGTCTCTGGTGTAGAATCTGTTTTGATTTGGAAATGACCTCTTCCTTGGTGATTTCCCTCAAAAGAGATTGAATATCGATATCTTCCTCTGTGTGGGCAGTACTTTTAGGGTATTCCCCTAATCCTGACAAACCAGCAGCCTCCAAAGCAGCCTGAACGTCCTCTATGTCCTTGTCAATTGAGTGCTTCTCTGCATAAACTTCCTTCAGACTAGCTTCAAGTGTCCCATTCGAGTGGAACAAGAAAGATGGTGAAGACACTCTAACATCCGAAGGTTGTTTCACCTCGGTGGAGGGGTCAACGCTCCTCTCCTTTGCAACAACACTGGTACTAGTATTTAGGACAGTTGTTTGTTGGAGAGCCTTTGGGCTAATATTTCCAGGTACTGGAGGTCCCACTGGTCTGACTCCATCATTCAACTTCAAAAGTGAAACGTCTTCAGAAATACCGATATCTCCGGAAAGGACAGACTTTTGTGGTGGCTGATCTCCTAGGGGGTTCGTTGAGGACTCACTCACCACTTTTGTGGCACTGGTCTGGATGGGAGACAAATTGAAACCTCTAGCATCCTCTTCAGGATCCAAGGATTTGGAAAGAGACAGTCCCTTGTCTTGTTGGCTTTCCTCGAAGTTGCCATTCTCTTGCGAGATGGTAGAAGAAGAACTCAACGATGATTCCGTTGCCGACCGTGAAGACTTGTGAGAGATGGACTCTCTTTGTGAGACAAGGGTGCCCTCCTGTTGTGGGGAGGATGTATCTGTAGACTGCTGTACAAAAGTGAGACAATGGGTGAAATTAGGATAAAATATGATACAAAAGTGTGACAATGGGAAGACGTAGGGTGAAATACGGTACAAAAGTGAGACAATGGGTAGAATTAGGGTGAAATATGGTACAAATTGAGAATTCTTAAATTGAAACTATTGTCTAAGTTCATGTTGACAATATGATCAACATTTGAAGACACTGGTCCATAGTTCAATACTAGTAATGTGGAAGCTACATCTCCACTCTCAGCCGTATTACTGTTTGCTGATGGAGTTGGACAGCCCTCAATGCAGCTTACCTTTTCAACTGGATTGACTGTCACACTGTTCTTCAAAGAAGAAGAAGAAATGGTTGAAGACGATTGCGATTTATCCGAGAGTTCTTCTTTCTCAGAGGCAGAAGGAGTACCTTGGGATGACCGGGGAGACGACTGCCCACTGTCGCTTGCAACCGATTCAGAGGAACCACCAGCCTCCTCTCCGACTGACTGCTTGGACTCGTTAGATGAGACGTCGGATGTGGACCCAACAGTTGATGGCGTCATTGATTCCTCATCATCATCATCACTTTCATCTTGATCAACATCCGGCAGTTTGAAGGACACCACTGTCCCGGTTAGGGTGAGCTGATCATTGAGTGCTGCGTAGTCCACTGGGCTCTGCTTACCAGTTTCCAGGTCTCTGAAGAACTTCTCCTTGTCTGCTATCTCCTCTAAAGTGTCCTGTCCCAAAGCAGGTACTGAGTTGCTCCTTGAACTCACTGAAGATAGAGTAACACAATTACATATATAGTTGAAAATTTAGTGATAAAACTCAGGTTTAACAGATGTACTCACTGTTTATACTTGTTACGTGTGTGAAAAACATCACATATTGATAGGAAAAGCTTAAATTATAAAGGCGGAGTGATTGAGACAACGGCAAACTAAATATCGGAAGGATACCGAATTAGTGAATAGTTATCAAATTCCTGCTTTGTTGTTGGTTGGGTCAGTAATCCTGTGCATGGAAGTGTTATTTGGTGGGGAGTATATACAGAGTGTGCATGGTGTAACATTGGTTCAAAAAGGTATACTAAATGTGTTAGGAACAGAATAACATGTGCAAACTCTCTTTCACCACTCAGCACTGATTAAACTCTTTATTTTTGCCAAAAGATCCGTCAGAGTCGGCATTGGTGCAATACTATTACAAACTACTGTAGATCAAGCGGGGACCAGCAATGACGTACGTTGAAAGTGGAAAAAAAAAAAAAAAAAATCCACCGAGCCGGATTCGAACCAGCGACCTATGGATAGCTACGCCTCTACAGTCCACCGCTCTACCAACTGAGCTATCGGTGGAACTGATAAATACATGTCATGTTGTGCTATTTAAAGAAAGTAATGGAGAACTTGCCATCCAGACTATCCTTGCTAAATCTTTGCATGGAGTATGATGTTGATTCCTCTTTGTTCTCCTTCATTCGGTCTGCAATCGGACTTGGTGAGGCGAGCTTCTCCGAATTAGGCTTGAAAGGGGCAGAAGACTTAAACCAGCTTTGTCCAAAACTCTGGAGATCGCCGCCAAGATGTGCTTCTTGATGCTTGAGCGAGATTGAAGCCTCACTACCAGTACTGACATCACTCTGTCGAGTCACACTCTGACTGCTAGAGCTCGCATCCAAAGAAACGGTCTTTTCACCTGCCGAGGCAGACGACACACTCTGATGTTGTAACAAGAATGCAAGAAGTAGAAAGATAGATAACATAGTCGAATGGTATCGTAATGGTACAAATTCAGCCCGTCATTGAGTGAGCTATGGACAATAACAGTCTTGGTTTGATATTAAGTTAACTGAAAGACAATTTTGATCATAATATTATGTATACCAAAACTAACTGCAGGCGAAATGATATGCAAGATTGCATTGTGTCATTCATGCCATAAAATAGATACATATGCACACTGCCTACAATGGGTTCAAGGCTAAATGGGGTAACTCCGATAACGGAAATTTCGGAAACTTGTAAATAAACGATTTCCTACGTCGAAATGCCAGGCGTTCGAGGACAACTACACTGTTCCACTGGTAATGGTAAACCCTAGCTGGAATATACCAAACAGAAAAGTCAGCCACTTGCTTCCCGTGTGCTGCTCATTGACATGTATCGTCATTGGAATTGCCTTGTGTAAAAAAACAAGCAACTGAACAAATGCAGGTATTTTCGTAAGGGAAGGAACCAAGTGTTTAATATTTGTTGCAAAATGAGCACACACGCAATACATTATTACTTGCCTGCTCCATAAAGCGCTCAAATTCGGAGTCTACTTCACTGTCAGTCATTGTTCGAGCAGTTCTTTCGTCAGTAACCGCAGGGTAGTTCACAAGAAGCCGCCATTTACTATACTAATGAATTTCATTACATTCAACAAAATGGCGAACGGGCACAAAATGATTCCGCGACCAGAAATACCACCAGAAGCAAGAGGAGCTATTGAAGTGAGTAGTCTTTGTGTTGTTGACCTTTCATACATACGTGAAGTTATAACTGTGTGACTAATTAGTAATCCAATGTCATAAATCTCTTTCAGTTACAACTGCAAATGCTACCTATTGTAGGTTAGATTAGGTTAGGTATACAGTGGAATCTCTTTATAAAGGACACATTGGGACCAATTAATTTGTCCATTGTAGAGACTTTGTCCACTCTTCAGAGGTGAAAAAATGTATTAGCACTATAGGAAAGTTCATTTTTGGGGCCTAAGAAATTGTCCTTTGTAGGGAGGTAATTTCTATGGTGTCCTTTATTGGGAGAGTCCTTTAATAGAGGTTCCACTGTACTTATTCAGACTGGGGAGGCCACTAGCCCAGAGGGCTACTATTAAGGCTCCCAGTAAAAACCACAAACAAAGATGTACAAAACTGAATAAGAATGATTTGCTTTATCTGTCCGACCAGAGTTAATACAGTGGAACCTCTCTATTACAAACCTCTGAATTGCAGAAACCTCTATAATAAGGACACCATTCTGTGTTCCAGTGTAGTACCGTACTGTATTAAGTGACCTCTGAATTGAGGACACCTCTGTAATAAGGACTAAAATCAAGGTCCCAAAGTGTCCTTAATAGAGAGGTTCCACTGTATGAGCTAACCTATGGTCTGACCATGGTTATTATATGATGAACCAGATGTTAGTTTTGACTTTTTATAACAATTTTAGCGTTCGCATGCTTTGGAACAATGGGGGAGAATGAGAGAGACAACTGACCAACACTTCAGGTTTACCAGGAGGACCACTTTGTACTGCATCTTATGGGCTGGGATAGTCCCCTTCGCCTTATATCAGACCATCAAATGGGAGAGACGAAGAAAGGACCGAGTGAAAGGCCGTCCAATCACCAAGTACTGGTGAAGGGGTGTACCAGTCCTACTAATGGCATGTCTGTGTATGTGTGTTCACAAAGGATATCTACTAATGTCTATCGTATGGTCATTCTTCATGTATGTGTAATATTTCCTGTACCTTTGAATTATTCAGTATAATTATTGATATTTACAAAATTATTCAATATCAATCGTTATGCGTATAATGATATTCTATGCTTGTAGTTATTTAGGTAATTATGAGGTAATTCCGACCATGGTATAATTTTAATCACTGGCTAACAACCAGCACGTGGGAAGTAATATGCTGGCTGCACTCTCGGGTATGTTGTAGCTAAGGTTTGCCATTACCAGTGGAACACAGTACAGTGAACACTCGTTAATCTGCTGCCATTTGTTTTCAAAGAATGTGGTGGATTAACAAGTTTGGCGAATTAGCCAGGTATACATTAGTACTTGTACATTATATTGGTACTGGGAGAATGTGGTGGATTAACTGGATATTCATTGGTAATTGTACATTATATAGGTATTGGGAGATTGTGGCAGATGTAGGAGAATTCACTAATCCTCAACAGTTTATCATTGGTTTTGAAGTATTAAACTGTTTTTTTCTCAAATTACCGGAGTTACATTGTGATCGGAATTACATATGCCATGCAAAGTACAAATTCCTGAATAGCGGAAAAAATCAAACCCGTTATAATACTAAAAACCCAACAATCTTGAATACAATGTGATGGCTTAAGGTGAAGTGAATTCCAACACAGTGAATGTATTGGTTGTACAAGTTCACCAAACATTGCATTGGACATGACTCCTGGCATGTAATGGATGTACAGATAACACTGGTTAGAACACCTTATGTGTGTAAGTACAATTTATGCTGTAAATGTGGACAAGGAGAACACTCAAAAGTGACAAACAGTTGGAAAATTACAGTATGGAGAGAGGGATGTGGCTAGTATGGGTGTGGCTAGCATGGGTGTGGCTGGTATGGGTGTGGCTAGTATGGGTGTGGCTAGCATGGGTGTGGCTAGTATGGGTGTGGCTGGTATGGGTGCATGTGTACAAACACGGATGCGACTGTGATTCAATGGGAGGCACTAATCTCCACATCCGGACCAGACAGGAGGCTTGCTGGAAGATCTGTGAGGTCCTGAAGGAGATGGAGGAGGAGGACCAGGTGAGATGAGTGAACACATAACAGCAGAAAAGCTCATCCATTCATTCATTTCTTATTAATTATTTTGCAAAACTTTAATGTATGTATGCGAGGTATAGGGCCACCATTTTGTTTCCACGACATCCCCACATAGCACTCTACCATACCAGGAGAGGAGGCCATACAACCACTATGACTGCTTTGCTAGGGACACAGTTACGATGGTCATTTTTCATGATTAAGGATGTTGTTTAGAAATGTTTCGTGAGGGCACATCGATACAAGAATATACCCTTCACCAAGCACACAAGTAAACAAAATGGCACACAAGTAAACAACATGACCCACAAGTAAACAACATGACCAACATGTAAACAACATGACATACAAGTAAACAATAGTACACAGGTAAATACAGTACAAAAATTAGCCTAACCCCTGTGATAGCCTCCTTTGCAGCAAGTCTAGTAGCAGTCAACAACAAATCATTTCGGTGCAAGAATGTCTGGTGCAGTACTGAGTGAAGAACAGGGTACGTGTGGTGATAGTGGTTGGACTGACCCTTGTAGTCTGTGGTACCCTGAGAAACACAATCTTGTCTAAATTGGCCAGGATTTGATGCAGCTGTTGTTCCGAGTAGAGCAGAGGATTCAACAGAGGAATACCAGGAGGCATACCGATGACATGATAGCCGAGATTCTGAATGTTTTCATAAGGAAGGTCTGTTTTTCCACTTGCCAATTCTAACAACATGTGAAAATAGATTATTATGTACAATATACGTATGTACTGCTTGTTAGCACGTGTGCAGTGTATGTGTGTGTGTGTGTGTGTGTGTGTGTGTGTGTGTGTGTGTGTGTGTTGTGTGTGTGTGTGTGTGTGTGTGTACATGCATAAACATGAGTACGAGATATATTGTGTTTGTCTGTACATGTAGCTTGGCATGGCTGTACTCACTGTACTTCAAGGCGAAGGCTCCCGCAACACTCCGTTGAAGAGCTTCGAGATTTGCAGGAGGTTGTGTTCTGGCAGGAAGAGAGTCATTCCGTGCTTGGACATCATCTACCAAAAATAACACACATGATACATGACTACCAGCACATACATGTATGCATACGTATATGAACATGTACACACACACACACACACACACACACACACACACACACACACACACACACATGCACACATACACACCATGGCCATGTTGATATCAGGTGCACGACAGGTTAGTAATGCACACACACACACACACACACACCTCACCTGACTCTTCAGAGAATACGTATCCAATAAAAGGATTCTCCAAAGGCTTGCCTTGCTTCTGTCTTGCTCTCTGGTAATTTTTCCCTTTGTGTGTTGCAATCAGGTGGCTCTGGAGCTCATTCGTGTTAATGAGGATTGCGTAGCCCTCGAAACCAAGTTGTTGCAGCAGGTCAAACTGAATGAGAGGAAATGAACGAGTTGTCACTTTAGCTAACACAACCAAAAACTATTTCTTTATAAGACACTGGTCTCGAATAAAGTACAGTGAAACCTCGCTAATCCGACACCTCTATAATCCAACACTCTAATCCGACCATTATATGAGGTACAGTCACCATACATAAGTAGGGTAGGAGGCACTCCATAATCCAACAACCTCCTAATCCAACATTATTCTCAGATCCCATTGAGTGTCAGATTAGAGAGGTTTCACTGTATGGGGAAATTGTGTACTTGCATTGTTAGAATGAGCGCATTAGCGCAATTTTGTGTGGCTGGTTAGAATAAAATAGTAACTGGACAATATTATGTTGTCCAGTTACTATTTTGTCATTCTGATGATATGTATATTCACAATAAGAACGATACCTGTGGTGAGGGACCACCTTCAAAGGAACCACAGGTGGTCCTTTGAGACAGGTACCACTGTACGTACATACATACCTTCTCTTGGATCTTCATCAGGGTTGTTTCAATTATGGAGGAATTTACTATTTCAGGACTCTCCGTGGGCTGGGTGTTGTCGATGGTTATTTCAGGTTCTTGATACGAACTGGAGTCACACATAGCCTCCGCCTTTATACTCCACACCTTGCGCTCTTCATCTGTAAGCTCCGCCCACTTCTGAGCTACGAGGATATTTCGTTCTTTCAAATCTACAACACGAGAAAGGATTAATGAAAAAAAACATACAAAGTATCCATAATACAATCAGACCTCTTTATATCATCACCCTTGGTAGTATTCCCATACACTACTACCGTATAGCGAGATATTTTCGTGGAACAAAATTCTCGCGGATTTCGCAGTTGGCCTAACATCTGCGAAAATTTTATCCGCATTTTACAACATCACCCTTGGTAGTGCTCCCATACACTAGTATACGTACAGTCAGACCTCTTTACAACATCACCCTTGGTAGTGCTCTCATACACTAGTATACAGTCAGACCTCTTCACAACATCACCCTTGGTAGTACTCCCATACCTCTCAGTCAGACCTTTTTACAACATACGGATACCGTAATACTATACACAAACTTCAGCATGAAGACAAGTGAAATGGAACAATATTTCACCTGAAGTGAGAGAGGGATGGCTCTTGACATAGAAAGAGAAGAACACGTTATACCCATTCACACGCTTGGCTTTCTTATGAGTTGGAGAGGAGTCCGATAGTCTAACTATGGGGCTAGACTGATGAAGGGAGAGGGGGAGTGAGGTGGCTGTTGGTACCAGACACACACACACATGCATATGTATGTACATACACATACATCCAAGAAACATATACGTATGTACGTATGTACAACACACACACACACACACACACATTCACCCCAGTCATTTCAATCTTCGGGCGTGGTAGAATACCAGCTTTTCTTTTCCTCTTGACCGATTCAGAACCAATCCAATTCTATGTACATACGTACATGAAAATTCAGTGATATACAGCACATACATACATATAAAGGGCCCAGCTCAACACAGATTTCCCAGGATCTCCCATTCATCCTTGAGCTACGTAACATAATTGCATCTCAAAGAATACACCAGGCCAGAGGCAGTCTGTTAGCATGGGAAATATATAGTACATTTGAACATCTCTATTATAAACCTCTAAATTGCAGAAACCTCTATATTAAAGACACCATTCTGTGTCCCAGTGTACTAAAGTAGTGTACTGAATGACCTCTGAATTGAGGAAACCTCTGTAATAAGGACTACTGTATGTCTATGGAGTGTGTATTGACTGGGGTCTTTCATGCCATGTTTGTTTGTGGACATGGGTAATACGTACGTACGTACATACGTATGTTCAGTAAATTCACGTTAATCCACCACAATTTGTTTTGAAAACTATGGTGGATTAACGAGTTTGTGGATTAATTGGATATTCATTAGTACTTATATATTAAATTGGTAATTGTACCGGGAAATTGTGGCGGATAAAATGGTGCCAGATTACACAGAATTCACTGTATGTTGTAGCGTATTATAGGCTACATGTGTCTACTGGCATGAGCAGTGTGATGGGACGAAAACACATAATGGGATATGAGTCAAAACATCTTGGATAATTGACATTGGGGATGATGCTAATGATAGCAATGGTGATGATGAAAATGATTATGATGATGATGGCGAGGGTGATAAGCATGATAGTAACGATAAGATGATGATGATGGTGATGATAGTGACGATGATGATGGTGATGATAGTGACGATGATTATGAGGCATGGTGATGATGATAGTGACGGCGATGATGATGATGGTAATTGATGGTGATGATGACAATGACAATAAACGTAGTGTCATACCATTCAATGGAAAACACCAATATTTTTCTGGGTGATGAAAGTAATATGGTGGTAGGGAGGAAGATGTTTTCAAGCAACCCAGTACTTCTGAACTACCTCATTCACTCCAGTGGATACCGAAATACGTCAATAAACTCACCTTTACTCTTTCTATGGTCGTTCCCACTTCTTCGGCGCATTTGGCCATCAATTCTGTATTTCTTCGGTGAGTAGAAGTCATCCCATACTCATTAAAATAGCGGATGAGTATTGTTCTTTGCTCCTCGGAGAACAACACAGGTCCTTCGGGGATAATAGGCAGGACATCATAACCAAATCCAAGGATATCATCACTATTCACTGAGCAACAAATCGATATGGCTCTCTCACTTTGCGCTTTCGAGGCAATTGTTTTCGCTTCTTCTCCAACCTCTTCATCCTTGCTCAATAATTCTTGTTCGCCCGTCGATTGTACCCCTTCTTCCAACTGACTAAAAGGTAGAGACATTGTCAATTTCGATGGAAAACCGACGGTATCCCCTAAAAGTACAACGGTCGACACCGTAAATTGCCACTAAAATGTGGGCGTGATCAACTTTATGAATAGGCGGGAAAATGCACTGTGGATGTAATTTATACTGATATATGGTTATATAGTTCAATATAAATGACTACCCGTTCAATACAGTAGTTTTTCGTAGGTTTTTTTTTCTTACCAAACTACGCTGCTGAGGCACAACACGCCCTTTTACTTTAAGATATGTGTAGCTACTTCATATTAGCTTTATCGATTCACCTATTTCGAAATTTAGCAGCTATAGCAGTCATGTGTATACCTTGATAAAATCAGAAATCAGGGGGTATTGAACAATAATTGTTCTAAAAGAATATGCATACAGTAATATGACCATGGAAAATACACTCATTGAAATTAACTACATTTGTTATTTGCTTCAGAAGGAGAAACCTGCCCATTTGATACTGAAGAGATTTTTGACTTGTGTATTTTGGTGTCTTCTGTGATCTTTTCCGAATGATTGCCGTTTTCGTTCTTTTTCACTGGATTCTCATTACAAGTGTTCAAGAGGATTCGTCTTCTCTTGGCATTCTCAGCACCAATAAATCTCTGAATAATATACACAGCACAATGAGTGATAATTAATACAGAGTTGATAATTACAATCTACTGACAAAAGGTGCGGATATGTACATACGTATGTGTACTAAACCTAATAATAACAACATTATGAGGGCTTCGGTGCACTTGTATGTGGGTAGACACAACACGTGAAGAATGAACAGTACCATATAGGATTATATAATGATAAATAGTTATAGGTCGTAAAACTGAAGCCAAACAGAGGCATATAGTAAATGAGCCTACAAAGTAGTTTTATCATTCAGTGTTATATCATACATAGATGAACAGCAAGAGACATACTGTACTCCTCATGATTGAAAATACAGGTGCTGTGATACATGACATGTGTGTGTGTGTGTGTGTGTGTGTGTGTGTGTGTGTGTGTGTGTGTGTGTGTGTGTGTGTGTGTGTGTGTGTGTGTGTGTGTGTGTGTGTGACTATGTTGTCAATCTGTAACACTAATAACAAATGATCAAGCCTAAACATTACCGTTATTACATGATTCAGCTGCTGTTATCCCAGCATTACATAATACACAGTAACAAGGGGTGTAACCAAATGAAATATTATGTAACAGGCATTCACAGCCTCTTTGAATAAATAAACTCCAGGTGGTCTCTATGGCACTATTGAAAGCACCTACCAAAGTGGGGTGACAAGGCGTGGAAGGATAATTAGGCTGTCAGTGGGTGGGGGGTCAACCGCAGGACACACTGCTGACCTAATCACAGATATGTGTCTTCAGGGAGGTCACGTTAATACGTAGATAAGGAGGAGTTGTGCCTAGAGCTGTGTTCGGGGAGTGGGATGACTAATTCGCAACGAGCTTCACCCATTTGAGAAACATTGAAGCATGTGTGTTAGTACATGTTCCCGAACTGGGGTCTCCGCACACAAAAATAGCAACAGAGTGTTTGAGCAGCATCAACACAAACTATGAATATCCTCAGATGGACAGTCCCAAGCTAAACATTAAAGACAATGTGTGAGCTATATACAGACAAGGCTGAACATTTGTATGTCGAAAGGTTTTAATAAGTTCCTAACAGTGTGATTTCAATCTGTAACCAAACAATGTGTCGGGTTGTAGTTTTGTACACAACGCTGACTGTGTGTATGTCATATGTATGTATGTCATACAACACATGAGACTATTTGGAGCAATAGAACACTCTAATACACTAGTACACCAGAAGATGGTAGGTCATCAGTCTACTAAGGAATCCTCAAGGGCCCAAGTGAACACAAACTAATAGAGTATCCAAACAAGATACATCACATCAAGACAACATCACTAGACAAACATTATAAGGAAATGATAGACTAAGTGTTGGATTAAAGAATGCTGGTGAAATAGATCTATGGTGGTGGTTACATTTGCTGTTATATGGCGCAATGGTAACATAGATTAGAACGGGTTGCCATACACAGATGTCAGAGGGTTTGCAGCTGTAGCTACGTACATACACAGCTTGATAGTGTCATAGCAACAACCATAATATGTGGTAACAGGTACTTAGATGTAACAGATATCTGTATAGCGTGAGAAACATATCACCATACTTCATCAGCAACAACCCTTTGTGAACTCAACGAGGAATTGTGACCAATGAATCCACACCAATCTGGAGATTGTAGCCATCCCACACAACAAACACTCAAAACAATGCAGTAAAGTATCACCATTATGATTCTCAGGGAGCACTCCAAACAGATAACTACAATGGTATCCCACACTAACCAGCTGAAAAGTACAGTGAATGAACTACCCTGAACACTTTCAAACACTAACTCATGCAGCTCTGATCTAAAAGAATTTTTTCTAATAATGAGCCTAAAATTCACATGTCCATGCTCCACATATTACATACAGACAAGCAGATATATTGTTGTAAAGGAATTTCCTTATAAAAGTGTTATCTGTGATGAAATCCTGCTGAATGTACACAGATTACATCACCAAACCTGACCACTTTCCAGAACACACAAAATTCGTCATTCTCGAGTAAATACTATTCATATGTGACCTTTTGTTGTCTGACACACCCTTGCACAAACACACATGCACACACACACCTGTGCGGTACATTTATCTGTGGTTCGAGGGTTCAAGAGTTCATATCGAATATAAACTGTGTTCCGAAACAGGTTGTGGAGCGTCTAGAACATATCTATGGTAATACAAATTTGTTGTGACAAACAAGTATGAAATAAACATACAATTAGTGTAAATAAACATCTTGTGTATCCAGGTAACGGAGTGTTCGGTTATAATACAGTTAGTCACAACAATGAGCCCAGGTAACTTGTGGCTTTCAGGGTCCATCTATATATGGCTGTCAGGAGAATCTGATCACGCACAGATGGACAGGAATGACTTCCTGTATCACGTAGGGTTATCACAAATTGCATGTGTTTCAATTACAATCAGCCGCATTATTCCCTCTGGTGTCATCAGTACATGTCGGATCACGCAGCGTACATGAATTTAGTCGACATCACTGCAATCTCACAACAGCTAAATTAAATCACTTCTGATGCAGCTAGACAGGAATATTACATGAATCACAGATACTTCCCTACATATTTGTACTATTGTTGCATGGTGTACATGACCATATTATGACCAGATATGTAACACAAACACAGTCATTCAGTCAGAATGCTAGCCCTCAAGGCATGCTTTTCAACATGCCACATGACGTGTGCAAAATCATCAAGTCAGGTCCATACATGTACGAAAAAACATTACACACCACAGTTCACAGTCTTACCCTGCATACGTACATAGCTTATTGTAAAATTTGAAATGGAGTACAATGGAACTGGCGTGAACAACCAGCTCCTCAAGATGTGAACCTGCCTATAATCTAGTTGTTCCTCACAATAGTTATCTCCTATTCTCTTTGGTGTACTTTTGACACCTGTCTGATATAGCCAAGGAAATGATGTCACATATTATACAGATGGCCACATTAGACTGACAAATCTTTTGGTTATACATCATTATAGGGTAAGTACATTGTGATATGACTTGTTACACATTTATAATGCATAGAGGCTCAGTCAAGCAAAACTGCCAGTGCAGTGAGATGAATGTCCAGAAGATTAACACAGTTTATGGGCTTAATCCTGTGAACTGATATTGATTTTGAATTCCTTATCTATAATAGCTCTCCACCACATGTACACAGAGTGGTTAGCATGGTATTCTTTCCTACCAATATCCAGTAAAATTCCAGTAGTTTAATCATTTCTATATAGTAGCAGGTTTCTAAGACCATATCCAGAGTATGTGTGTGCGTGTGTGTGTGTGTGTGTGTGTGTGTGTGTGTGTGTGTGTGTGTGTGTGTGTGTGTGTGTGTGTGTGTATTGTGCTGGGGCAATACAGATTGTGAGCAATTCTTGCAATTTTAGCTCTGCTAAGGGATCACATACATAGGTAACTTCTAGTAGCGTTTAGTTGTGTGGAGAGCTAATTTCTGTATTTTGTTTGCCAAGTAAAATTACAGTTGAATATCTTTAAGATAAACACGAAATTCTTTGACATCTTCTAAATTCCATATTAACAGTATTTGGTGTTAACAGCTAATGCTTACTTAATGTGTATGTGGATTAGCAGTGAATATAGCAACTTGACAGAAATTTCAAGGCGAGAGAAATTTGGTAGTAAACAATCTCGTCTTAATGAGGTTTAATTCAACTGTACCTTTATAATCCGATACGCATGCACTGTGTAATTATATAATTCAAATACGCATATACACAAGATAGATTGCCTGCATTTCCATAATTTTGTAACTACATGTAATGTGAATGTGTAATACAAGAGTCACACTGTGTAACAGTAGTCTGCCACATGTGTGCATGTAATCATGCACCCACATTTTGTAAATACTTTGATCCGTCACACAGATGATGCTGCAAGCAATCTTGTATAAAGGAACCACATGGTATGCAAACACTACGATACGATTATGTCGTGTTACGCGTTTACAAGTGTCTGGACCTTGCAACAGACTGTACCCTAACATGAAAATGTACACTACCTACGGGAGGTTGGTACACTGCAAGCATCACCGGGAATAGGAACCACATGGTATGCGATAACTGCGATACGATTATGTCGTGTTACAAGTTCACATGGATCTGGACCTTGCAACAAGCTGTACACTAACACGAAAATGTACACTACCTACTGGACGTTGGTAAACTGCGAGCAGCACCGGGAACGGGCC
Organism: Chondrilla cf. caribensis; assembly: GCA_964020155.1. Lineage (NCBI taxonomy): Eukaryota > Metazoa > Porifera > Demospongiae > Chondrillida > Chondrillidae > Chondrilla > Chondrilla cf. caribensis. The sequence continues at coordinate 5,072,573 of OZ026552.1, read as the reverse complement.
CAATCAACCATAAGGTATATGGAGAATGCAGTCAATAAAATTCGGCGAGCCTCTCATAACAGAAGTGATTCTCCTTTACTTAGCTATAAATGCGGTGGATACGGCCTAAATCGAACTACCTCGCGTGAGAAGCACCCACCTTGACTCTATCGAGGGGGATCTTCCCTTCTGTCGCAGCTTGCTCCATCAGAGCAGCGTTCCTTTTGTGCGTGGATTTCATGTCCAGTTCCTCATAGTACTTCATGAGTATCTGCTTTTGCTCTGCTGTGAACACGGAAGGCCCTGCGAAAGAAACACATAAAGATTAAGTAGCTATCGAGGAAATTAATAATTTAAAAAAAACTGGGATCGATTTTTTTTAATTCCGGACTTACTACCGCGTAACCTCCGTTCCTTTTCTCTAGTAGTCATGGATTCTCTTCTACTTCGCTTCGACGAGACACGCAGTGAAATACTAAATCCCGCAATTCAATGGCGACAATACACAAGTACCAGTTCATGATGGTCTAGCTTTCCTAATGTAACAACTCGTAACCTCGTATCAGAGCGTGCCTTACGTAGCATGATGTCACGAATTAGCAGGAGCGGTCTCGCGTTGCCAGACCTTTATTCCGCCATATTCTGCTAATCATAAATGTTTGGTTAATTTGATACAAATCGACAGTAAGATCCTATGGAAAGAATTTCTACACTCTTCTACTACTAGATAACTAGTTCTACTACAGTAACTTCAGCTAGATTGTAGCTATTAACTTTGGTCCTTCTCCCCCTATATGACGTCATAAAGGCGTAAAGGTTCAAGACCCACTTTTCTCGAAACTAGAGTGGAAGTTGAACCAGTTCTGTCCCGCGAGACCAACGAACCCCGACACCATAACAACATGGCAACTTGATGGGAACACCTAAACAAAATTACAGTTTGAATGGACACAGAACAGAAGTATCCTAAAGTCCGAGGACAGCTAAGTGAGGAAGAATTGAAATATCTGGCTAAGTCTCTGGGGTTCAGGAGTACTGTGTTTCTTGGATTAGAGCGCGCGGACAAATATCCACTCGAGATAGATACGTTTACTCTGCTATTGGAATCCAGAACCTATGACAGAAGACTCCACAGAACGTTTAATACTCGAGATGCGAATTACAACGTTAAGTCAGTAAAGTCCGCTTTGGGTCACTTGCAGCATAAAATGCTCTCATTCTTCGAAATTGGACAGGTATGTAACCATGGCAACGTCACATGATGTATGTGGTGGTGGTCCCATGGCGATGAGTCCACTTCCATGGGATACTATGGGTAGATTTCTATATAGGTGGTCTGTGTGGTTGGTTCCCCTGTATTGGTTTGTCAGATGTTATGTTTAACTGAAACATGCGTACGTATATGCATGGTTAGCTATAGTATGCACACTTGTAGATGGGTTGTACACACACACACACACACACACACACACACACACACAAACACACACATACACACAGGGGTAGTATGCACACATGCACACATGTAGATGGTTCACACACACACACACACACACACACACACACACACACACACACACACAATCTGAGTGAATTACAGAACTCTTTGTTTTACACACATGCAGGCTCGTTTGGCATTTCAGTTGTATGAGAATGACGATGGGATGGGTATGCATGCCTCAACACCTGCTGTATTGCAAGCCTTCCACATGTGTAAGAAAGTGGTATCACCGATGAAGTTGACCGACATCCTCAAAGGAAGAAAAGGCTCTCTGGAGGTCCCGATGCGCTTGCAGCTTTACGAGTTTTTTGATATCCTGGCTTTTCACAGTGAGCCTCTTGAAGAAGTTGAAAAGCGATCACCTTTGAAAGCCAATCAGCATTGTCAAAACGCAACTGGAAATCAGTTCATCAGTGCTTCTGATGCTCTGTTAACGAAACCCGAAAGGGCAGAACGCTACCTGGACCAATGCTACAGGGATATTTTGTTTCCAAATATCAGTGTCCCGGAGACTAAAATCGAGAATGACAGGTTAATCAACACGGAGGCATGGCAGACCACCGTAGAGTATGGTAGAATAGAAGCACACAACCTTCTACCGCCACTCATGACGTCATCGGTGCGGCTGAGTGTATCTCGTGCTGGTAGTCGCTTGCGAATGTGCCACAGTACAGCACACATACAAAGACCTCCCCCGCGAGCTTCCGGTGGGCATACAAGAACACAGTCGGTTCCCATCCATGTCTCCACAGTGGACGTGCCTGTTTTAGGACTCCATAGCTTCTCATGGCGATCCCTACCACCGCCTCTTTCCGAAGATGTACCTCCAGATGCAACCGAAACGAAAATATGTCCTTCCTCCCCCACTGAAAGTAAATATGGGCCTCCAAACAAATTGAATGTTACTCTTGACCAAAGGAAGGCACAGGTGGCCAAGCATGCGAAAAGGGTAACTGCGGTGGCTCAATCGCCCTTGGTTGTCAGCTCACAAGAACTCGATCAGCATAAGCTCAGGATGGAGCAGTTGAAGTGGCAAATGCTTCGCCAGAAATCACAATGGCTTCAGCGACAGAATTCTTAATTCATTCTACGTATTTTTGGAAAATCATTATTTTTCACTGGTATGTACGTATGTACGCACAGAAAAGAAAACTGGATTTTTATTTGTATTCAATATTCTTCTGATTGTGTGTGGGTCAAAACTCTCACATTAATAATTATTTTTCAATATCTGTTATTTTGATTTCAGATATTTTTCAAAGGTAATGTACATGTGCCAAAAACATGTTATCAAACTTCTAACTTATTATAATTATGAAGACTATGAATGAATCTCATTTGTGATATCAATTATATATATTCTCATAAATATTATAGAAATTAACAGAATTTGGTTTATATGAACTATAATAATCAATATGTTTACTTGAAGAGATACTTCAAGTGAATCAAGTTCAAAATTAAACTGCCTGGTACAAAAGTTTACTTCCATGTGGAAAATTTGATCAAAATATTAATGATTAAAGAAAAAATAGGCACGGGCAAACAATAATTTGGGAGTGCAAAAGACAGTGACATAATAATTACACACGAGGCAATGTACGTATGTGATGTTCTAAACCAGAGATGATTTCTTGCTGTAGAGGCTCTCAGGGATGTTGGGTGCAGAGTTCATGACTTGTGGGTGGTAACCGCTCAACCTATCGTAAGTGTCTTGCACCGAGCCGTCCAGAACACTGTCTACCGACATCCTGTCCCTTCTGGGCAGGCGGATGGCGGTCCTTGATTCGCTGCGAGCCGGTTTCCTGAGAAGGACCGGGGAAGTTCTTTCCATAGAAGAGCACTGGGGTTGTGTGCTGTGAGACTCAGTTCGCTTATGGACACCGGGTTTGTTCTGTAAAGACACATACACCGTGACTGCTGTTGTCTCTCGTTTTGTAGGCAGTGTAGCAGATGGTGGATCAGATGACGGAGGTTTGGGCGGGTCAGATGACAGAGGTTTGGGCGGGTCAGATGATGGAGGTTTGGGTGGGTCCGTGGAAGAGAATGCGGTTGGATCAGATGATGGTGGTTTGGGTGGATCCGATGATGGAGGTTTGGGCGGATCCACGGAAGAGAGCGTGGTTGGATCAGACAATGGAGGTTTGGGCGGATCCTTTGTTTGGAGAGCGGGTTGATCAGTAAATGTAGAGATGGGTGGATTTGCAGATTGGAGACTGACTGGGATGGATGGGTTGATCAGTGGAGGTGAAATGGAGCTTTGACCTAACGAGTTACCAGAGAGATGTTGCTCTGATGCGGAGTTGTCCGATGTCAGTCCATTCTCAATGGTCTGACGTGAAATGCTATTTTCCACTATCTTGTCTAGGCCTCTCAACCAGTGCTGGTAAAAATGTAAGAATTTCAAATGCCACTGCTGAATCTGGTGCACTGTCTCTTGGTCGGGGTTGAAGTCATGAGGAAAGAGAGGCTTGGGGAATGAGGATGACAAAAGAGGAACGCCTCGTCTGCCTACAATGTTCTTCACCATTTCTTCGTCAATTTGCTCATACAAGCTATCTTCGCTCAATCGATGTGATGTTTTGTGCCCTTGGACAGACCACTCTGAGTCTTGTTGGTCGGAAATGTCCACTTTTGTGTCTCCATCCTTGACACTATGGACAATGACAGCATACTCTCTCTCCTCCGATGAAGATTTGGACATCGATTGCCTTAAGTCGGACGAAGAAATTTGCTCCAACGATGTACCACTCCGTGACCTACAGACTGGGGGAGGATTCAGAGTCAGTGGTTCGGCACGAGGGTGGAATTTGCCCACATATTCCCCACTCAACTGCATTTCGTCAAGGCCCGCAGATGTCGTGTTATGAGCTCGGTATTCAGTGAATCTATCAGGTGGTACTGGTTTATGATCCGTGACAAAGAAATCAGGTAGCGAGGATTGTCTGGAGTGTAGATTTGTAGCCACAAGGGGAGAAGCAGGTGTATCGGATACCTTCTTGATGAGGAAAGTTGAGGAAATAGGACTGTTTCTGCGTTTTTCATCAGGATGTCCCTTGTAATTCTTGACAGGATGATGATAGTCAGAATTTGGTGATGTTACGCCTTGTGTGTCAGCTGGCCAGTGTAGAGTTGCCTGAGTGGAACTGATCACTAGTGGTTGTGATGACGGTTGTGTATAAGGAGAAGTGAACGATGGGCGGGGCATGTCGCTGGGAGGCGTGGCCTCCCGGTTCATGATAACCTGTAATGACTGATCGTAGGAACCTCCTCGCTTGTGAGTTCTGTGATGCGTGGGTGGGTGGAGTAAATGATCCCTCATTGGTCGGTCCCGTTGAGTGAGGAACGCCGCTCCAGATCTATCGCCACCCAGCAGAGATCTCAACCCGATGGTTTCTCCGGGATGCGATACTATATCTGATCTAAAGCTGCTGTGAAGAGCTGTTCTACCGATCGCTGTGGCACAGGTCCCTCCGTCTTGCTTATCTACCGGGTCCAATCCTTCACTCTCTCTGCTCAGAGTGGTAGTCATCAAAGCACGAGGGACTTCGTATGGACAAGCATTTTCCTGTGTGAAATCGAGACTGGATTGATCAGGCTCGTCTTTGCCGTCATCCAAAAGGCAACCACATGAACTGGACCGATTTTGCAGTTTCCCTGTAGTGGAGGTTTCAAGACCGTGTGATGTTGACGATTCTGGAAATTCATCATTGAGGTTACCTTTAGACTGCTGACCCACGTGACGTTTCTGTATTGGCGGGAGTTCTTGTGGGCGTGGCGGGAGTGGAGGCGGGTTTTCTTCGCTATATTGGCCGTTGTCCTCAAAGCATAACTGAGAATCAGACATCTTCCTCTGCTCCAGGTTAACAGGTACAGCTGTCTTATCCACCACTTTGTCTTTCTTTCTAGATTTCTTTTTCCCCCTCGGCAGCGTCCAGAACTCTCCGGCTGCTAGCTCCTTACTCTCGGACTTTCCAGTTTGGGTGGCTGTGGCAGTCGTCTTTACTTTCTTGCTTCGAGAAAAAATGTATGACTTTGACCTCTGTTGAAACGGGTTCCAACTTTTCGAGTCTCCCCGGTCCAGTTCACTCTCCTCCTCCATACTTCTTGTGAAATTGCTGCTACTGCTCAGCTTATGTGAGATGCTTCCGTTCATATCTCCATTTTCCACCTGACTCGACCTGTCCTGCCCGTCTTCCCTAGGGTGTGTGGGTGCTGTTGTTGTTGTTGGTGATGTTGTTGTTATTGTCACCGGGGGCGGGGGTGGGGAAGAGGGTGACAACATGTCATCCTTTTGTGGTTGAACAAACTCGTAAAGCGATGAGACACTAGACAAGGAAGGGAGACAAACGTCAATCGCATAATTGTAGATCCAGTCATGTGACAAGTGTGTGATAAACATGTGACACAAGAATTGTTACACACATAAAACACACACACACACACACACACAGAACACACACACACACACACACACACACACACACACACACACACACACACACACACACACACACACACACACATGCACACACATACACACACACCTGTAAACATACGTATGTACGTACGTACATTTATACTGTACAAACTCATGACTAAATATGTGTGTATCTGTAAAAACTAAAAATACTCTTCCCGGGATCTGCAAACAGCCGGAATGTCTACTATTTGAAGTTCAAAACAAGTTCAAATGTTCAGAAATGTCTGGTATTCGGTTTTGAGACAACAGGTAGAGGATGGGAAATTGTCATGGCAACAAAGACAGGAAATTCCTCATTCCAAACCATCATACCTTCGCAAAGTAATTTCTAAAAAAATTCACCCAACAAAAAAGAGTGCCTTCCTCACATTTGTAGTTGATGAACTGCACCCTGGCATGTAAACATTACGGATACCCAATGAAGCCTAGAAACAATTATTATGGTGGGTTAACACCTGTTCCACAGACAAGACTATTGCTATACAGTATGCTAAATACACACTCCTTTCTAGCACATACACACTCCTGGTTAGTGCATGTTCTTGGTTAGTGCATACTCCTGGTTAGTACGCATTCCTGATTAGTATGCACTCGGTTAGTACACACTCCCGGTTAGTACACACTCCTGGTTAGTACACACTCCTGGTTAGTACACACTCCAGGTTGGCGCACACTCCTGGTTAGTACACACTCCTGGTTAGTACACACTCCTGGTTAGCCCACACTCCTGGTTAGCACACACTCCTGGTTAGTACACACACTTCACTTATTCCCAACTTCACGTAGACTACATACATGTGAGCCACTAATAATAGAACACTAGTGAAGTATGCAGAATTTTGTTGATCTACATATATACCACAATTTATTTTTCAGAATTCCTTTGGATTGATGAATTTGATGGATTAACTGAAATATTTATTACTGCTTGTACAGTGAATTCACATTAATCCTCCACAATTTGTTTTCAAAGAATATGGTGGATTAACAAGTTTGGCAGATTAACTGGATATTCATTGGTACTTGTACGTACATTACGTATATTGGTACTGGGAAATTGTGGCAGATTAAAAGGTTTGGCAGATTAACGAGAATTTACTGTATATTGAGGAAAAGCAGTGAATGAGGCAGTGGTACGCAATTGCTAATTCTGGTTAATATCGGTTGCCATGGTAACATGATAAATACCGAAAATAACAGACACCTGTTGAAAGCCTTCTTAGGTCCTGCTGGATAAGACCAAATTTGTGGCTCACGTACGTATGTACGTACTTTAAACTACTTAGTGTAACAGAGATGAACATAATGAGTAGGAAGAGGACTAATTGAAACAAAACTATTATTTGATTAGTCAATCAATTCAAGGTATTGTTACACGTGTAAATTATAATTGCAAATGTGTAAATGTATCCTTGAACATGAGACAGGATATGGTGAACCAGACAGCCCTGCCACCCACACTAGTACGTATAAGTACACATGTAGGCATAGACTCGACAGGTCTACATCAACTTGCCATGCCTACATACATACATACACAGGTGTGAACTAGCCACGCCTACATACACACAGGTGTGAACTTGCCACACCTACATGCACACATGCATAAACTTGCCACGCCTAATACACACAGGTGTAAACTTGCCACACCTACATGCACACATGCATAAACTTGCCACACCTACATACACACAGGCGTTAACTTGCCACAACTAAATACATACATACGTAAGTATCAATCTGCCACATCTACATATCTTTGCTATATGAATGTACTGACCTTACACCCACAAGTACATACATACGTATACAAACCTACTCAACAATTACGGTTGTATGTACGCATAAAGTATAGTTTGTTTAGTAAATAAGTACCGTGAAGGGAAGACAAATCACTATTATCGGTACTGGTTGACATAGTGTACATGAGCTAGGGACTGAGTGTAGTGTAGTACGTATGTACTGACCAGGAGAATGCATGTGTGAGTAAGCTGTGCAGTACAGTCCAACTTGCTTAGTATGAACCTTGAAGGGCACACCAAAGCTGTACTTCTTATCAGAGGTACTTGCTATCAGTACTGGTTGACATGGTGTACATGAGCTAGGGACTGAGTGAAGTGTATGTATGTACGTATGTATGTATTAACAGGTGAGTCTACCAACCAGAGTGGTCAGTAAGCAAGTAGTGCTGGATATACAAATGCACGTATTATGCAAAGGGATCAGTTTCGACCACAATCGACCACAAACACTCCATCCACTTCAAGTGCAGGATTCAGTAATTGAGAGTGGTAACTACTTGATCTCATGGCTAATCAGGAGGTGAGACTAGACACATTGGTAGGTACGTACGTATAAGCCTTATAAGTTACGTACAGTTAAGCATACAACAGTTAGGACACTACTTTGTGAAGAAAACTTGTGACCATTTTGATCTACTGGTTGGACCAGTGTGTGTGTGTGTGTGTGTGTGTGTGTGTGTGTGTGTGTGTGTGTGTGTGTGTGTGTGTGTGTGTGTGTGTGTACATACGTACGTACGTATGTGTGTGTGTATGTATATATGTGTGTGTATGTACATACGTACTTATGTGTGTGTACGTACGTATGTGTGTGTACATGCATACACACATACAATGGTTATTTGTACACTTGTGTGAGACAGATGCTATTGTTTTCACAAAAATAACAAACACTGCATTGTTCAATATTGAAGTATTTTTCATTTTCGGTTGCACATTATTCTCATGTGATTTGATGACCACCCAAATGGAATTGACCACGTTTTCTTTACAATTAATGGCATGTTCTTTGTATTGACACTTCCCTTGTAAGAGTGTGAAGTGTGTTCACTGGCTGTACAAAGTTCAGTTATGTATGGTTAGTACAGTGAATTCTCATTAATCCGCCACCACTTCATCCGAAGCCTCAATTTCCCAGTACCAATATGATGTACAAGTACCAATGAATATCCAGTTAATCCACCATATTCTTTGAGAACAAATTGTGGTGGATTAACGATATTCACTGTACCGTAGAGTGAAACTCAGACTTCACAGATGTGTACACACTCTACTGGTGATACTTAATCTGATTTTGCCAGTTGTGTACATTCCTCTCGAGACTAAGAAGTAGGAGGCCAGGAAGCGGGAGGCCAGGAAGCGGGAGGCCAGGAAGCAGTAGGCCAGGAAGCAGGAGGCCAGGAAGCAGAGTTCAAGGATGATGTTGTAAAGAGGTCCGACTGTATACTAGTGTATGGGAGCACTACCAAGGGTGGTGTTGTGAAGAGGTCTGACTGTATACTAGTGTATGGGAGTACTACCAAGGGTGATGTTGTAAAGAGGTCTGACTGTATACTAGTGTATGGGAGCATTACCAAGGGTGATGTTGTGAAGAGGTTTGACTGTATACTAGTGTATGGGAGCACTACCAAGAGTGATGTTGTGAAGAGGTCTGACTATATACTAGTGTATGGGAGCACCACCAAGGGTGATGTTGTGAAGAGGTTTGACTGTATACTAGTGTATGGGAGCACTACCAAGGGTGGTGTTGTGAAGAGGTCTGACTGTATACTAGTGTATGGGAGCACTACCAAGGGTGATGTTGTGAAGAGGTTTGACTGTATACTAGTGTATGGGAGCACTACCAAGGGTGATGTTGTGAAGAGGTCTGACTGTATACTAGTGTATGGGAGCACCACCAAGGGTGATGTTGTAAAGAGGTCTGACTGTATACTAGTGTATGGGAGCACTACCAAGAGTGATGTTGTAAAGAGGTCTTGCTGTACGTATATGCTAGTTTCACACTTTAGAATATTGTGATATGATATACATGTACGTACGTACATACTACAGGTTTTGAAGTGATCTTACCATTTTCATTACATTGGACGTTGGTCATGTGATTGTCACGCTAGCCAACTACGGCAAGATCCACTCAAACCCTGCATCTGTACATGCATATTTGTGTGCATGTTATCAATCTGAAATCTGTGTGAGGTTCACGATGTTGCTACTGGCTACCAGCCCAGCCCATGGACATCAAAGCTTTGTGAGATCCAGATCCAGTGATTCAGGGTTGCGATACCGGATTCAAGAGTAACACCACACCCACCAAACAAACACCAGACACACCCTCCACATCACAGTGGAAGCCATATCAAAGGATTCATCACTTCTGGTGTACATTACAGGTAGACACTTAATTAAGTTATTACAATTATTATTAGGTTAAGCGTCACGTCATCCTATATGATTAAGAACAAAATACGTATAAACTAATTAATCTTATATCAAAGGACAGGATCCTTCGGATATTAAACTAGCATTTCATCGAACCAACAATAACTACAGTACACAAACACACACACACACACACACACACACACACACACACACACACACACACACACACATGTACTTAGATGTACAGACCAGGCAGGCATGCAGGTGAACTGGTCCACCTCACCACTTTACACCAAACATATGCTCCTACAAATACAACAGAGTACACTGCTTATAAGACACTTTGTTCTCTGAATAACATCATTAGTCATGAGTCAAACCATTTAGTGAACATACATGCATACTAGAATGTTAACAGTTGGGATGACCAAAGTGACAGATAATAATATGATATGTATGTGATTGTGTGAAAGTGTGTCATGTGGGTACGTATTTCTATAGTTCATTGTGTGTGTGTGTGTGTGTGTGTGTGCGTGTGTATGTGTGTGTGTGTGTGTGTGTGTGTGTGTGTGTGTGTGTGCGTGTGTATGTGTATGTGTGTGTGTGTGTGTGTGTGTGTGTGTGCACGCATTCTCTTCATGTATGTACGTACATAAACAACATCTACATACATACGTATGTACGTACATACTTTTGGGGGTACATTATATACTAACATATGTACAGGGCTAAGGTGGGAGTGTCCATTTGAAAGGAAGGCGTGTGTCAATGTATGCGGAAAGAATAATGTGAATACATAGACAGCAGAGTGTGTGTGGGTGGGTGTTTGTTCAGCACCATTGTTTTAGAACAGTCTTGAAGTTAAACCTAGCCTCTTCTTTTGTTGATTTTGATATTGTGTGTGTGTGTACGCATGTATGTACATACGTATGTGTGTGTGTGTGTGAGTGTATGGGTGTACATACGTATGTCTGTGTGTGCCTGCCTGTCCCTGTCCCAAATGAATAACTATTTGCAATGTTGACATAATTATGGCACACACAATGTAACATTCACGTCAAAAATCCCCCAAAATCAATTTTCCCGAATCCTAGCAGCTGTAACATCTGTAATGGAATCAAACCTTACAACCACCAACTGATGAAGACATGCAGGGATGTCTGTTGCTAGGATACACAAGTTTAAAGTAGTCACTACTAATCACCTTGGTACGGGATGCTTCATGCTGGAATGCCTTCAATGTTCATGACATTGAAACAAAACACATAGCTCTTGAAAAAACTGACAAATGTCACAACCACACAGAATAGAGTTATCTTGTTCTTCACAACAGATGGAGATGTGTGTACGTAAATATGTTTGTATGCACGTATGTAACTGGAATGGTGTTACAGATGGTGTGTGTGTGTGTGTGTGTATGTGTTGTGTGTGTGTTTGAGTGTGTGTGTGTGTGTGTTTGAGTGTACGTACGTATCAGAAAATGGAATCTGGAATCTGTGGAGGTTACTACAAGAATCTCGCAATGATTTAGCACTGTGTGGTAGAGTAGACCTCACTTGATGAACACACTCTCCCAACATCAAATTTTACATAAGTTACACACTAAGTTTTGTCGAATAGGGATTTCGGACTGTGTAGTTTCCAACTGTTGTTGGGAAAATCCTTTCGGACCCAGGAGCGTTCAAAAATCTTCACTGAGACTGCATTTTTAAACATTTTGTATTGTAGTTTATCCGAACAACTTATTACTTAATTCATTAATTATCTCACCCAATAATATCCAGCATGAAATAATTATACGTACATCTGGGATAGGTTATATGGGTGCAAGCCCACCACACATCCTGTTTCGGAATGATTTTCCCAGCACACACAATTCCTACAAGTATCCCAAGTCATGTGTACAAGCGAATAATTTCGCAATTCGAAATGGTCGCAAGCGACAACAAATTCTTCCCACCCAACTGAAATACGTATGCCACAAACTCGTACACAAGCATGCATATCTACAAGAAAGGGTTCAACTGATATCATTGATGGGGGAGATATGTATATGCTCTCTCCACTGATATGTACAAAGATATGTACGTGTGCTGTGCTATTAAAATTATGTACATCTACAAGTATGTTGATTGCATGCTATGCCAAAGTATTCACATAGACACAGGCACACGAACACATAGTACCTACCTACGTACGTATGTGTATATACATACGTACATATATATATCCACATGCACTCACTCACACACACACACACACACACACACACGCACACGCACGTACACACACACACACACACACACACACACACACACACACACACACACACACACACACAGACACACACACTCACTCTAAGTCGGGATGGGATGCCACCGCTTCCTTCAATACGGTTTGGCTGTACTTCATTTTATCCTCAATATTGACAGAGCTGTCCTTGCCATTGGTCACGGGTGGGACACCATGACTGTGCTCGTACTTCTGGGTAACCTCTAGGAGCTTTACTTCCATGAGACGATAACAAAACATCTTTCGAACGATTTCATCTCCCTCCAAGGCGACGAGTCTCTGGTATTCCAACTCCTTCTCCAGTTGAGGTTTGGTCTCCTCCCAATAGGTATCAAATCTCGTCACTTTGTTGGCCAAAAGCAGCTGAAAATTGCTGCGCGCCAATTTCAACTGCTTTTTCTTCTGCCATTCTACCTCGCGATATGTTGAAACATCGACCAGGGAGCTGGTATTCCTTCTAATCAACGACGGACCTAAATTCTTTTTCTTGTTCATACTGACAACGAGAGCAAAGAAGATTTCGTCTATATTGACATTTTCCCGAGCGCTCGACTCGATAAAGATAATGTTTTTTCGTTTTCTCTCGGCTAATAGTAAGCTTCTTCCCCGACTAATCTTCTCCTTCGTCACCTCTGTGTGGTCACACTTTGTGCAGGCAACTACGAACGGCTTCTTTAATTTACTGATCTCATCCAATAGATGGCGCAGGAACTCAATTTGCCGCTGGAACTGACCGTTTTCTTCTGGGACCGTCGGGTCGAAAACACAAACGTAGCCAGAAACTGTGGATATTCCTTCCTCGAGAATGCTGCGCGTTGTACCTAGAGATGCTTTCGCCTTTAACCGAATAGATTTAGAGGAGCTACTTTCTTCACTTGGTAAGTTGCTGTTACTTTTGGAGGAGGTGTTTTCTTGTTGCAGATGGGAGGGTGGCAGATATGATACCTTTCCTAGGGATTTTATCGGCTCACAGGCACGGCTGATGTAGTCTGCTTCGAAGGGGAACACCAACCCCGTGTCCTGGTGAACGAATTCTGTGAACTCTACCAACTGGTAGCGGACTCTACCCGTTTGGACGTTGAACTTGGTAGCGGCGCCCCAATAAATGAAATGTTCGCTACAAACCACGCTGCCTTCCCAATCCTCGGCGCTTATATCGGAGCTGTGTTCTTCGCAGTAGTTCTCCGGGTGTATGAAGCGGTTGCAGACACAGGATTTTCCGACACCTCTAGCACTTCCTGAAAGGACGCTAGTCGGAGTGCCCACTACTGCAACGCGGACCATCCGGAGCGCCATACTTCTGGCTCTTGAAAGGCTTCGATTCCCAGCGGTAAATGCCGAAGGGTCGACACTTTCCTTAAGTATAAATGTGGGAGAAGCGCAGAAACTTGAGCTAAGTACGTACTGCTGACCTATCAACTACGAAACGATGTCAAAGTGCTAATCTCTCCTCCCCTCGAGACAAGAAACACTTAAGGTTATGCCGTCTAATTGGCTTTAGATAAAACTCCACATCAACTGAAATAAGTAATTGGCGCCAATAGATGCAAAGAGAATTTGCCAGGGTTCAAATTGAAGCCAAGTAGGTAGCCTACACTATCCGGAGAGAAAAAGTTTCCCAACACCACGCTAGTGACGTAAAACAAGAGGTACATTCCAAACAAGATTGGTCAATGCCACAATGGTCACCTGTTTTGTGATTCTTAAGCAAACACAGACATAGATCCACACACACACACACGTACGCACACACACACACGGCACACACACACACACACACACACACACACACACACGGCACACACACACACACACACACACACACACACACACACACACACACACACACACACACACACAACACAGACACAGACACACACACACACACACACACACACACACACACACACACACACACACAACACAGACATAGATCCACACATATGCATATACGTATATAAATTATGTATGTATACAGTGGAACCTCTCTATTATAAACCTCTGAAATGTGGAAACCTCTATAATAGGGACACCAATCTATGTCCCAGTGTACTAATGTAGTGTATTAAATGACTTCTGAGTTGAGGAAACCTCTGTAAAGTGTCCTTTATAGAGAGGTTTCACTGTTAGAGCATTCACACATGGATGACATTGGCTATAATACACATGGATGCAGAGCGCAAGCATATGTATTCTACGATGACAACATATCCAATTCTTTTAATTCATTAATTCATAATAATTAATTTCAAATCAATTTATTCTTACAAAGTGAAGAAAGTCAATGAGCCAGCTCTATGATAATAACACATCATAATAATATACAATAAACTTATAATAATATTGACAGTAAATACACAATATATATAAGACATTTCAATAACAACAATATTATATTAAGTACAATTTCAATATTAATAACTACATGATTAAATGACAAGAAATAATTGAATATCATACAAAAATAGACGTCTTTTACGGCATGTTTGGATCCCTCACATAGGGACCATCTCGCCTGATGCTCCGAGTTGGCAAGGGAATCAATGGGTGTGAAAGGTGACCCGTCACTGTACAGCTCGGGGGCAAGTTCCTCATCTTCGGTTGCATGGCAGTGCTCATAAACCTTTGGCCTGGAGGCTGATGTACCCTCACACTTTGGAGGGGCGAAGGATCAGAAGCTTCAAGCCTCTTATCTGTTGCAAGGGGCACGCCCTTAGGGGGAAGAGGTGGGGCTTTTACGACCGGTTTCGGAGGTCTTGGTGGGGGGTGGGACAATTTGGCCGGCTTTGCAGGACGAGGTGGTATACTCACGTCCAGATACTCCAAATTGCGTACCTGCCTAATTTTCCTCACGTTGTAGTACTGATTGGTCTCAAGATCCATTGAAGTCATTCCGGCCAGCATGCGAGAGGCAGGTACGTTATAGTACAATGATGACTGAGTTAGCGTTCTCTCTTGTGACATGCCTTGCATGAAGTTTGCCATTGATTTCTGGGATTTCATTGGAATGTACCCATCAGAGCCGACAACCAACTGGAAAGGATCCTTGAAGGGTTCGTCTACTTTCACGTATCCTGTGCTTGTGAGGCTTGAATCCGTGCCCACTCTCACCCTTGGCAGGGGTCTACCTGAGCTCTGATGGACACTGATGCACGTCTCGTGATTGTACTGATTGTCGGCTATCGATACAGACATCTGAAGGTTTTCCACTGAACCAGGATTATCATTCATCTTTTCATAGTCGTCATCACTGTCATCAACGGGTGGGCTGAGTGGAGGCTTTTCCACCTGAGGAGGAGGTAGAAGAGGCGGCCAATTCTTGGGTGGATGAGTCTTAAACTTTCTTTCTTGAAGTATTTCATTGACAGAGGGGAAGAGGTTATTCTGTCCTTTTTCACCTATTTGCCATTGCCAGTTGAACACATAGTCGTACACGTGAGAGCCGCCCCCAGAAAGGTGACCCGAAGTGGTAATCTGGGCTATTGGGAGTGCTGGTAACGGACGACATCGCACACTGCCAGACTTCTGTTTGCCCGAAGAAGTGACAGTGACGGAGACACTTGATGGTGCGTTGACAACATTGCCGCCAACAGTGGAAGAACTGGGCAAGGGAGAATTCATATCCCTTGACTTAGACTGGGTCCTGTCTGGATCAACAGGGTGTATGGGATAAGACCAGGCTTGATTCGAGGACAGTACCTGCTTTGGGAGAGAATGAGAAAAGGTAGTTGGCATTCTCTGTTCTGAAGTGGCATGGGGAGGGAGAGTCAGAGGCTTCTTCAGAGGGACTTGAGGTGGAGACTGTGGAGGTATTTTCTGTAGGTTCTGGTGCACGCTGTCAGTGGATGGACTTGTGGGAATGTTCACAGTCTCCCTAACAGGAGTAATGGGACGGAAGACAGGTGAGGTTGATGGGAGGTGAGGTACTTTAACACTCGATTGTTGAGAATTATGATTCGCATCAGGATGGTTGGCCTGCAAATTACTGACAATGGGAGAGACAGGCCTGATTGTTTTACTTGTGAACTTCGGGGATACTGGGGCTTCAGGTTTGGGAGATGTCCTTGGAGGCAGATCCTTGTATTTCTTGGGAGACAAACCGGAAATACCCGGCGGAGATTCTGGTTTTGGAACATTCGGTGGAGGGTGCAATTTGATATCTGGGTGAGGATTTGTTTCCGTTGGTAAGGGCATCGGCGGACGACGAGCTATAAAATCTTCAGCTGATCTGTCAATTGGTAGAGTGTCATTTTTTTCATCAATGTAGCTGCCTCCAAGGGGGCTGCTGTTGTTACTGTTGGATTTTTTGGAATAGGCATCCTCTTGTGGTGAATTTCTTGAAGGATGTTGGACACCTTCGCTTTTCAAGTCGCCAAATGCAAGATCACTGGGTGAGTAGTTTCTCGGAGGTATGGTAGGTGTGGTGTCCAATGAGGAGCTAACAGACAGACTCGAACCACTCGTATTCTCGAGAGGGTCAAGGTAGTTTCTAGGAGGAAGGATGGGTGTGCTGTTGGAAGAAGCTGAAGAGTGACTGGGAGTCTTCTCAGGTGAGGAGAGATGACCTCTTCCATGAACATCTTCCTGATCAATGTCTTCACCTGAAAAGTGCAACTTTGGAGAGATAGTTGGGGAACTCGATACACAGAGATTTTTCACGGGAGATTGGTGACTCTTTCCCGAATCACTCAAAGGAGAACGTGTAGGCTTTTGGAATGGTTTGGGCTTTACCTGTGGAGGAGGGGATGACCCAAACTTTTTCTCGATAAACTGAATTTTTTCACTAATTTTTTTGTTGGAGATGTCTGATGACACAGCTCCCCTTCCTTCATCCATTGGAGGTGATGTAGATGGGGGTGTGTCATTCCCTCTGGAAGTGGTGTGGTGATACTCAAAGGATGGAGAAGATGACGTCTGGCTACCTCTGTGAGTTTGTTGAAAGAAGGGAAGTGGTGGTGTTTGGCTACCTCTGTGAGGCTGCTGAGAGGAGGGAAGTGGTGGTGTTTGGCTACCTCTGTGAGTTTGTTGAAAGGAGGGAGGTGATGGTGTCTGGCTACCTCTGTGAGGCTGCTGAGAGGAGGGAAGTGGTGGTGTTTGGCTACCTCTGTGAGTTTGTTGAAAGGAGGGAGGTGATGGTGTCTGGCTACCTCTGTGAGGCTGTTGGGAGGAGGGAGGTGGTGGTGTTTGATTTCCTCTGTGAGGCTGCTGGGAGGGAGGAGATGTCGGTGGATAGCCCTTTGGAATCAAGGGAGTTGACTTAGGTGCACGTTTGGGCTTCTTGGGTGGTTCTGGGGACTTCCTTGTATCCACCTTGCTCACCACTGAGAGCATTTTGCTTGGTGAATCTTTTACTTTCGAGTCATCTACAAATACAAACAGAAAAGACATGCATGTATATACACACATCTTTACAATAAGCACATTAAGCAGGAGCACAATCACAACAAGCACTATAGGCACTAGCACACAAGCACAAGCACAATAAGCACTAGCACCAGCACAACAAGCACAATTAGCACTAGCCCATAGGTCTGTGGTCTGTAAATTTCTTAAAGCACATTAAACATGAGTACTAGCATAACAAGCACAAGTACAATAAGCAGAAGCACAACAAGCACAATTAGCACTAGCACAATAACAATAAGTACAATAAGCACCATCACAACAAGCACAATTAGCACTAGTACAATTAGCACTAGCCCGTAGGTTTGTGGTCTGTAAATTTCTTACTACTGCGTAAACATGCTGCAACTGTTACATATGTGCAAGTGTATGCACATGCACGATCCATTTACATGGAGTTTGAGTACATTTTAAAACAAACTAGGCTTTGGATGAATCAGGGAACACTGTCTACAACATTGTGAGAATGAATTGCAAGGAGTGCCAGATAAATGAGGTCTAGAGACATATGATTGTTGGATAAACAAGGTGTGAGTATACTCACCAGGTAGTGGATTAGGTGGCTCGTCATAGATTTCCGTTATCCCCAGGTCATCGAAGGGAGTGTCGTACACTTCAATGCTCTTGGCTTTGGGTAACAGCGGATCACCTAGAAGGGGATTCTCCTTTGAACTGGTGAAAGCAGCT
>OZ026552.1:5046547-5049047 GCA_964020155.1 Chondrilla cf. caribensis | reverse complement strand
TAATATTATATATATATATATAATGTTATGACATGTATTGAAGATCAGATGTCTGCAATAGGAGATCAGAGTTGATTTGTAACGTAGGATAGCCGATACCTGACCTCGAGGACTAGCAGTACACTGATTATGTCCGTGTGCTAGCTACCAAGTGTTGTGTTCTCATACTTCTGATTGCAATAGGCCTTTTGTTCAATTATGGGATGCATACACAGATGTGCTTGGATTAGCAGTATTACGGATTTCCAGTCTGTGATTATTGAGTTTTGTAGCTTTTGTGATCTTGTTCCTCCAAAGTATCCCTGAACTCTGTGATTGAAGTGTCATCGCGCTCAGGACAAGTGACCCTAACGTTGCAACATCTGTGTACAAAGAACATGGTTGAGGAATCAACAACCAATTGTTCGGACATCAGGATCGGCTTCACAATATAAATTGGATCAATATCATTAAAACTATCAGTGACTTTTTCCTAGTAATAATTGTAATGTCATTAGGGGCAAAAGAAACTTGAGGGGTATGGTAAACTGGTTAACACAGCAAGGGAGGTAAGAAGCCATACATGCACACACCGCTAGATGTGTCTACATCCACTTTATGCCCAATTTTCACTGTTTCTGATAAATTAGGTCGGGCGTCACAAGAGCAGGTCGACTACACGTACAGTATGCTATCATGATTGGTTTGGTTACACGCACACATGCACATATAACTAAACCATACATACACTCGTTTGTATTGCCATGTACAATATATATAATATATGTACAGTGGAAAGTCAATTATCCGGACTAATTGGGGATTGACCTTATCGTAAGATCAAATTGTACTTATAATCAAACAACATCAAATCATGCGAATATCAATGAATGTATATATGCAGTAAACATAGTAGAAAATAAATATATATATATTATACTCTTGACAAATGTGACCAATTTTTCTTCGCTATGCTCAATATCACAAATTGCCGAATTCCCAAGACCCAGTTCCTTCGAAAGGGAAGCACTGGAAGCCCCTATCTTCAATTATTTGCAAATTACCAGCTTCCTGGCCTACACTCGGAGCAGTTCTCTTCCTTTTGCTGGTATCCATTTTTGCTGAGTCAGCAACCTTGTGACTTGTTTGGATAATCAGCTGTTCGGATAATTGACGTTCCACTGTAGCATGCTTTGATACAAAGTAATAAATTGGATATACTAATTCCAACATTATTGCTACAACTGAATAGAGTTGTTAAGTAATTAATTGACAATTTTAACAATAGGAATAATTTTTACGCAAGGTGGAAACTGTGTAATAGCGATGGAAGAGATGTAACAATGTGGGTATATATTTGCACACTTGACCTTTGATCGGCACCCATAATATACCAACTACGTTATATGTATGTGGGCTCATAAAATAATCATTATTGCCAATTAATTATTTCCACGTACAATGGTATCTCTGATGTGATAATACACAAATAAATTATAATTATCATTGCACATAATCTTGTATTACAAGAATAATAATTAATTGATTACGTAATAAAAAGTGCAAATTGTTAGATACATTGTTATCAACACAAAACGATTGCACATAATATGTAAATAGATGATGAGGAGTAAATAGACCATCAAGTGCTGTTGACGTGCATAGGGCAATGTTTTGATCTGAGAGTGTGTTTCTTTAAGACACATCTAGTGAGTGGAAGAAGAGAGCCAACAGTCAACTCTAGTGTGTGTGTGTGTGTGTGTGTGTGTGTGTGTGTGTGTGTGTGTGTGTGTGTGTGTGTGTGTGCGTGTGTGTATGTGCACAAGTGTGTGTGTGCGTGCATGCGTGTGTGTGTATGCGTGCACGTGTGTGTGTGTGTGTGTGTGTGTGTTCCACTGTATATGCAGTACGCATGTAGTACACACACATTATGCAAGTGCATTAACAGTCCATCAGAAAATGAGCAAAGTGGTAGTTGCTGACCAATATCTGTGAAAAGTATATTCAAACCAGGCATGTCCACTGACAGTGGTGCAGTCACCATGGCCAGCCTCACAAGCAAGCCACAATGCATTACTAACAAAGTGTGATAATCCTAGTAGTTCACTGTTGCAACTACATGGCTTTATCACAAAGGAATTAGGGTACTGTTAACAGCACACGCGAGCAGTACCCAAAGTCACACTGACAGGACGGGGAGGTTCTTACGTATGCATGTACATATTTGGTAGCATATTTGTATTTCTTATATATGTACATATTTGGTAGCCTACTGTATGTGTATATGGTTGAGTGTGTGTGGTACAAACACACACACACACACACACACACACACACACACACACACACACACACACACACACACACACACACAATTGTGCCATGTGAATTTTGCAAATCACCCCTCATCCAAAATTACAGTGAATTCCTGTTATCTCCCCATGCTTCATTGGCAAAACTCTTAATCCGCCACAAATTCCCATTACCGAGAAAATGCGTAAGTATGTATATGATGAACACG
>OZ026552.1:5034047-5044047 GCA_964020155.1 Chondrilla cf. caribensis | reverse complement strand
ATGTAAAGAACCCCTTTAATCACCAATATCCCCGGTTATACGTACATACGTACATACATACGTATACACATACATACGTATGTACGGTTGAGTATAATGTACGTATTGGGACTCGTTACAGGGGACTTCTGAGAGTCTTCATTGCCGATCTGTATTGCTTCAAATGTGGCTAAAAATGCACATACATACTGTGTGATTGTACGTCTATACACATGTACGTATATACATGCAGTATACATACGTACGTACGTACGTACGTATGTAGGACAATCCCAACAGAAAATAAGATACAGTCAAACTTGGTTAGTATGTACGTACGTAGCTCGAAGGGCACACCAAATCTGAACTTCTTATCAGAGGTACTTGCTATTAGTACTGATTGACATGGTGTACATGAGCTGGGGACTGAGTGAAGTGTACATATGTACATACGTATAAGTACCATGGCTGTATGTGCATTTCTCCCAGTCCCTAGCTCGTGTACACTACATATGTCAACCAGTACTGATAGCAAGTACATACATATGTAGGTACAGATTTGATGGACCCTCTGAGGTTGTAGCTAAACACATTGTACTGTACTGTATGCTCTGACAAGGGTACATATTATCGTACCTTCACTGTACACCACAGGCAGGGATAGAATTATTGCACACACATACGTACGTATGAGGCGAATCTGAAAGACACGCAATGTAAATGAGTCCATCACTGTCATTTATACGTATCCTTTAGTGGGTGTCTTCAGTTTCATGAATTATCAGCTATTGAAGGTCATCAGGAGCTCGTACAGGCCCCGGGAATTCTGTACTCCACCCCCTCCCCCCATTGTTATTTCTGAACTGAAAATGCACATTATGATGGATGCTGCGTTGTCAAAAACACTCAGGAATGCAGAAGGCTTCGTCGATATCATATGATATGGTATGATGAGGACACCATCATGTACACACCTGTGTGAGAATATCATCTGGTGATGTGATTCAAATTCTTCTGTGACAGACATACAAGTGTGGAGAGCGGAGATAAAAGAAACCGCTTCTTAGCAGCAACATCACACAAATGAAGTTATGTATGTACGCAGGCGACCTTTGGGGTGTAGACAGAGGAGATGAAAGCAATCGATGTTAACAGCACTGCACAAATGAACCAAGTGATACTGCCAAACGGTGGTACGTAGGTGACCTTTGGGATGTAAACAGAGGAGATTAAAGCAACCGATGTTAACAGCACTGCACAAATGAACCAAGTGATACAACCAAGTGATACCGCCAAACACTGGTAATTGACTGCCGCGCTGATTAATGGCAGGGTGAAAAGCAAAGGTGACGACAGCTGGCTGTGATACATGATGCAATACACCTGCTTAGTAAGTATGTAAGCACCCTGGTTGGTACAGTATGTACATCTTGTTTAGCAAGTACCCTGGTTAGTAAAGTACAAGGGGGCCGTATTAGACAGGTTTCATTGTACATGAGGTCCCATAGGTGACCACATTAGACAGGTCCCACCGTACATGAGGTCCCACAGGTGACCACATTAGACAGGTCCCACTGTACATGAGGTCCCATAGATGACCACATTAGACAGGTCCCACTGTACATGAGGTCCCATAGGTGACAACATTAGACAGGTCCCACTGTACATGAGGTCCCACAGGTAACAACATTAGACAGGTCTCACTGTACATGAGGTCCCATAGGTGACCACATTAGACAGGCTCAGCTGTGATACATGATGTAATACACCCAGTTGTCAGTATCAGAGTACAACTAGTGAGTACCTTAACTAGTACAGTACAACTTGCTTAGTAAGTATGTTAGCACCCTGGTTGGTACAGTATGTACATCTTGTTCAGCAAGTACCCTGGTTAGTAAAGTACAAGGGGGACTGTACACGAGGTCCCACAGGTAACAACATTAGACAGGTCCCACTGTACATGAGGTCCCATAGGTGACAACATTAGACAGGTCCCACTGTACATGAGGTCCCACAGGTAACAACATTAGACAGGTTTCACTGTACATGAGGTCCCATAGGTGACCACATTAGACAGGTTCCACTGTACATAAGGTCCTGTAGATGACCACATTAGACAGGTTCCACTGTACATGAGGTCCCATAGGTGACCACATTAGACAGGTCCCACTGTACATAAGGTCCCGTAGATGACCACATTAGACAGGTTCCACTGTACATGAGGTCCCATAGGTGACCACATTAGACAGGTCCCACTGTACATGAGGTCCCATAGGTGACCACATTAGACAGGTTCCACTGTACATGAGGTCCCATAGGTGACCACATTAGACAGGTTCCACTGTACATGAGGTCCCATAGGTGACCACACTAGACAGGTCCCGCCGTACATGAGGTCCCACAGGTGACAACATTAGACAGGTCCCACTGTACACGAGGTCCCACAGGTAACAACATTAGACAGGTCCCACTGTACATGAGGTCCCATAGGTGACAACATTAGACAGGTCCCACTGTACACGAGGTCCCACAGGTAACAACATTAGACAGGTCCCACTGTACATGAGGTCCCATAGGTGACCACATCAGACAGGTCCCACTGTACATGAGGTCCCATAGGTGACCACATTAGACAGGTCCCACTGTACACGAGGTCCCACAGGTAACAACATTAGACAGGTCCCACTGTACATGAGGTCCCATAGGTGACCACATTAGACAGGCTCAGTAGTGCCCCCACAATATCGACACCTGGACAACCATAAACACTAGGACTCAATTTACTTGTGTAAACTCACTTGTACTTGAGTATGTACACGGGGGTGGAGTGACTAGCTAACATATGTACGTACATGGACCTCAGGACTGTGCTCAACATTACAACATGTAGGTATTCTCTGGAGAAGCTACACAATTTCATGTGTTCCCACCAATTTGCCCAGAAAGTGGGCGGCAGCCATATGAAAACCCCAATAATGGGTAATATGGTTAAAAAAGGCAAAATGCTTGTGAAGCCGTGGTGTAGGGGGAGAGGGAAATTCCCTTGCAATGATGTCACTGATACGTGCGATCAAAGGTACTTTCCCCTGGTGTACAAACAGAATTACCACACACACCAGCCCACAAGTTTCAAACTTAGCTCAGTTTAGCTATACCAATAGCCTGATTCACACTTCAGTCGAAGTTGAAGTCGGAATGAAAATAATTTAATTAATAATTAATACTAGGTGTGAACAGAGTTCAGAACCTCGTACTAAAACCTACCTACATATGAATGCACGTATATACAAAAGCACCATATAGTGGGAAATTTTCACAGGACAAAATTTTTGCGGATGGCTCCAAAAGTGAAAATTCACAGATGAAATTTTTGTGGATGCTTGCCACAGTCATGTGATAGAACAACAAGAACGCCTAATTCACAGATTTTAGGCCAACCACAAAAATCCACAAATATTTTGTCCTGCGAAAAATTCCCGCTATACGGTATGTACATATCTACGAACGTAATCACACACAGTGAATTTTCGTTAATCTGCCACAGCTTTATCCGCCAAACCCTTTTATCAACCACAATATCCCAGTACCAATGTAATACACAGTCAGTAATGTGCATACGTATGTACGTATATCCAGTTGATCTGTTGAACACTCTTGTCCACCACATTTGTCAAAAAAAAAAACAACTGTGACAGATTAACAAGTACACATTGTGTCTGTATGCACGTAAATGTACGTATGTACGTACATCCATCCATCTATGTACGTACATAGTACATAAGTATAGGCATATTCACACAGACATTGTGTCTACCCACACATGCTACCAAACATACATATGTACACATGTTTATGTACATACATACGTATGTAGATGATATGAAGTGTTACGCACATGTACACACACACACGCACGCGCACACACACACACACACACACACACACGCATGCATGTACACACACACACACACACACACACACACACACACACACACACACACACACACGTACATCTGTATAAGCACGGGAATTCATGTACGTACTTAAGAACAGTTTATACAAGTATACAGAGTGCATAGTACATGTTGAGCGAGTGTATACACACACCAGCTAATTTGGTGGATAGCACTTTGTCATACTCCTCCCTCAGTTCGTCCTCTCTCTGCTTCAGTTTCCTCTGACAGACCATCACAACCTGTCTGAGCGTGAACAGCGGCTGCTCCCTGCCTCGCCCTCCCCCCGAGAGTCCACCACCGTTACCCATGAGGGTACCGTCCGTGTTGCTGTGATGAGGGAGGTCATCACTGGTGAACAGCCTTCGCTTCTGAAGTCTCCTCAACTCAGTTTCCAAGCTGAATGCCAATTTATCTGTAGAGACAAAAAGTACATTTTGTCAATACGCCGCAACTTGACAACCGCAAAACCCCTGCATCCAACATGCTGAGTCCTATTAGGACTATTTCCCCCACCGGAAATGTAAAATCTTCAAAAAACAATACAGTGGAACCTCTTCATAAAGGACACATCGGGACCAGCTAATTTGTTCACTGTAGAGAGGTTGTCCACTCTTCAGAGGTGAAAAGTGTATTAACACTATAGGAAAGTTAATTTTTGGGGCCTAAAAAAGTGTCCTTTGTAGGGAGGTATTTTCTATGGTGTCCTTTATTGGGAGAGTCCTTTAATAGAGGTTCCACTGTAATTACTCAGTGCAATGTTTCACCCTTCTCGGGCTTCATCAGGCACAAATAACTAAAATACACTCTGATTAAGACTGATAGGCCAAGGTACGTACAAATTTCATTCAACATCAATACTGAGCACAAATGTATGAGTGGATGCAATAATGACTTGGATGGGTCACCAAATGTACTAACAATCCACCACTTACCATGCCACTAACCATGCCACTTCTTTAGTACTAAATACCCATGGTAGTGAGTGCACTCCACTCAGTCCCTAGCTCATGTACACTATGTCAACCAGTACTGATAGCAAGTACGTACCTCTGATAAGAAGTACAGATTTGGTGTGGCCTTCGAGGTTCATACTAAGCAATTTGGACTGTACTGCACAGATTACTCACACAGGCATGCTCCTGGTCAGTACATATGTACGTACTACACTTCACTCAGTCCCTAGCTCATGTACACCAGTCAACCAGTACTGATAGCAAGTACCTCTGATAAGAAGTACAGATTTGGTGT
Organism: Chondrilla cf. caribensis; assembly: GCA_964020155.1. Lineage (NCBI taxonomy): Eukaryota > Metazoa > Porifera > Demospongiae > Chondrillida > Chondrillidae > Chondrilla > Chondrilla cf. caribensis. The sequence goes on along the minus strand of OZ026552.1, from coordinate 5,038,864 downwards.
ACCATTCAAGGTACTTACTAAGCACGTTGGACTGTATTTCCTTCACAAACAGTGGCAAATCGATGAGAATTCACTGTACGTACTCATGTCCATGCAGATTTGAGTGGAATATACATAATATTATACCCATACTCAGTGTGTATATACTACGTATGTAAATAAAATACATTACATATGTACATACGTATGTACATATATATGCAGACACTACATAGTATTATGCAAGCTTGTATGTACGTACGTATGCTTGTAACTACGTAAGTACTAATGATGTACAAGTGTAACAATTACAAAATGCTTTATTGCTAAATAGGCTACGTAAGCACATATTGTGTGCATGCATACGCCGACCGACCTTTGTGTGTGCACACAAACACACGGAGACAGACCTTGTAGCAATTACAAACCCAACACTTTTACCAACATGGGAGAACACACAGCTTAACTCTATCATAAGAAACTTTCAATAAAGAGCGTAGTTGAAATTACGTACCTCCCTACAAAGGACACACAGCTTAACTCTAAGACTTTCAATAAAGAGCATAGTTGAAATTACCTCCCTACAAAGGACACTTGTGAGGCACTAAAACTGGGCTTCCTGTCATATTGATACGTGGCTATTTGTGTCCACTGTAGAGAGGTTGTCCACTCTTTAAAGGTATGCATATCACCTTTGAAGTGTTGGCAACCTCTCTACAGTGGACGAAATAGCCTGTCCCAGTGTGTCTGTCATTAAGATGATCATACAGCACACACACAACTTCACACAATTTCATGAAAATTCGACAAATATTCCAACTCAGTGTACCTACCCGAGTCAACAGGAGATGTAACCGGTCGGAACGGTGATTGTGGTGGTGACGGTTTGGTTATTCCTTCTTCTTCGGACTCCAACATCCTCTTCAACCGTTTAACCTTTGCTGGGCTTGTTGGAAGGACAGAGGGTTGCAAGGGAGGGCCGCATCTCTTTCTCTTGGCTAATGGGCTACTGTGATCATGGTGAGGACTCCCATTCAAGACCTCGAATGGTCGCTTCATAGTCATGCAAGCCATATCTGTAACTGGACGATGGGATGGGCGAAAATGGCTGACTCAACAGAAAACATTCACGAAAACTTCACAACTCGACGACTAAAAACTAACACTAATATCCAATACACAGTGAGATACACTTCCCTGGATAGATTTGGTACCGTATTTACAAGTTAACCACCAAATTACGGACGGTACACAAGGTAAACAGACTCGCCCGGGGTACAAACCACGGCTTCGTCAGCCTCAAGTACACGACCGAGGTAGATCACGTAGAAAAGCACTCCCGGAAGTCCGAAAACAACAGCAGACAAGCGAATTCGTCAGAAGAAAAGTAAAGTCACCCACCTTTCGTTCTTGGAGTCGAAAAAGATAATAAAGACGCACTGACGTATGAAGCTGAAGGAGGACTGCCTGATGTCACACGGCACGCAAATCTTGAAATCAACACTAACCAATCATAAATATTCAAATTCGAAGTTCCCACTTCAAAACCAAATTCGAAAATTCAAACTCGTGTACAATATGGCCGGGTGGCAGCAGGTTCACTATTTATACGCGTGCATGCTGACTCAAAGAACTACTGTATATAAAGTGACAGTGAAGTGATGAAGCTAGAGAATTAAACACTTTGTCATGAAGCACAGCTCCCATTAAGCTTAAATAGGAAAGATTTTGTGGAAAGTAATGGTAAAGACTCAAAAATGCACACACAAACATAAACCATGTATATCAATCTTCAAGCTCGGGTGTCAAGGGTTTGGTCTATCTGTGAGATTCAACTCTCTCAATGTTATAATAACCACAATCTGTTGGTGCATGTGAAGTACGTCCCTCTGGTATCACTTTCTCAACATTGTAATATCCGTCATTTATTGGAGCACTTGGGACATGTACCTCTCCTTTCACTGAATCTGCCATATCGACATTGTAATAGCTGTCCTCTGCTGGCGTTTGAAGCTGTGAATCAGTTCTTTCGACATTGTAGTAACCAACATCTGATGAAGTTTGCTGGTCATACTTTGGACGTATGGCCGGTTTACGTTGGCGTAACGAATTGCTACCCTTAGGAGAAACCGAACTTTGGGGATAACTGGTCTGAGGAGGGGGTGGAATTGACGGTTTCTTGTTCATTGATTCTTTAAAAGGCACGTACCGTTCTTTCTTCAAATCTGCTGGTGTATCTTCCTTTTGATCGTCAAGAAGCTTATCTTCAATACGACTGTCTTTCCCATAGTCACCATCCAGCTGCATGAATTCATAATCATATTTATCATCATTGTCGTCTTCATTGACATCAACATATTTATCATCATTGTCGTCTTCATTGACATCAACATATTCATCATCGTCTGGGTCAACATCAACATAACCATCATCACCGTTGCGAATGGATGTTTCATCATGGATCAGAGGACTTTCCTCTAATTTTCTTGGTAATATGCTCCCTTGGGTTGAATTGTGGGGAGAAAGAAGTGCAGGAATCAGCGGTTTGCCATCAGGGCGAAACCATTCCTCGCCTTCTATCATCTCGTAGCTATGTTCCTCATCTTCATCATCATATCCGGTCCACTGGTCCATATCCTCATAGTTGTGGTCGCAATTGTCGTCCAAGGGAGTGTCCGAAATTGAATGTTGGGGAGCTGGAATTACAGGAAGGGGGTAGTTTTTCACAGACACTTTGGGCAGCTTCTCTCTGGCCAACAAAGGGGACAATCCTCTTTCATTTGCAATGTCATGTTTATTTGGAGGTGGTAGAGGCATTGGTGCACGCCTTTCAATGAAATTTTCATCTACCTCTGGTAGTGGATATCCCCTAGCCGGAACAACTGGTTCTTCTTCAAGGTATTCTCTAGCCGGAACAACTGGTTCTTCAAGGTATCCTCTGGGTGGTACAACTGGCTCTTCCTCCAGATATCCTCTGGGTGGTACAACTGGCTCTTCTTCCAGGTATCCTCTGGGTGGTACAATTGGTTCTTTCTCTAGGTATCCTCTACTTGGTACCACTGGTTCTTGTTCATCTTTGTCCAGGAAAGCTCTCCTAGATACGTTTGATTCAACGTCCTCCAAGAGATATCGTCTTGGAGGGATTTCCGGTGGCTCAGAGTTGTTGGATGAGGAAGAGCTACGTCCTGAGGGAGAAACATTCATTTCAGAACGATTAACATTGCTACCCCCTCGATACTGCCGTTGTCGAAGGCTGTTTTCTCCCTGGTGGGGTACTGGCTTGGGCTGTCGCTGAGGACGCGGGACATCAGTTACTTGACCATGGAGACTAGGTAGCGGTCTATACCGCCTCTCTCCACTCCCCGAAGGGGACCCTGTCCCACTGGTAGGAGAAACGTTTGTGACTCTCCTCGACTTCGGCTTAGTCGGGGGTGGCGACTTCTGATACTGGTTGTTCCTCGGTCTTTCGATGGCGGCCATTCCTTGATATACCTTTATGACACGAACACCGTCAGTACCACGATAAACGTTCGAAAATCGAGTTCTTCGAAAATATGAATAAAATATTATTCAATAAAGTCTCTCTCTAAGCTACACACAAACAACGATGAATCCGTATAAATGCATTATATTGTTGTTTACGATAACAATAAAATTATGTGTATTATATACGCATAGGTACACCTATATATAGTGTAATAAAACAATATAAATGTGTTGTATAGTGCAACGAACGCACTGCTTTGTCATGAAGTGTGGCAATATTATTAACAAGAATTTATGATATATTTACAGAACACATACACACAGGACACATTATACCAATTACAACAAAGGATAATAATTCAAAGATGAAGTTTCTGCTCCTCAAAATTCAAAAAGACACACACTGGATGTTCCACAAAGAAAGCACCATTATCAAGTCAGTCGGCTTCTAAAGAGTATAATCCATTTAGTGTTGGTTCCACCTGTGAAGATGAAACAACAGAGTTTAATGAGGGGACCATCGAGATCACCCTCTATGACACAGAGAATGAGTGTTATGAATGTGACACATAGTGAACTATTTTCTGTAAATTGTGAAAATGATTGAAATACAAATACATCTAGGGAGGTTTATGCATCATTAATAGGTTCACACAGTTCGAGGTGAATATGTAATTGATTTGAAGGGGCCATTGCACAAAATATCACACATTGTCAACACGCCAGGTCTACTTTAACTTGATTGGAATGGTTCAATGGTTGAGCACAAACACATTCAGTGAACAACACAGGGGGCTACAGTACATGTATATAAGAAATGTCCACAATAGAGAAGTTCCCAGGTTGTCCTCAATAGAGAGGCTCAAGTACATATGACAATCAATTCTGCTCCCAAAGTGTCCTCAAAGGAAAGGTTCAAGTACATAAGATGATCAATTCTGCTCCCAAAGTGTCCTCAATAGAGAGGTTCCAGTACATAAGATGATTTTTTTCTGCTCCCAAAGTGTCCTTAATAGAGAGGTTTCAGTGCAAAATAATCATTCTGTTCATTCGGTACTATTGTATGAAGTGCTGAGAGTACAACAAACCTTTATAAACGGATGATCGAGGAGCATGTTAGCCGTCCAGCGTTCCTCCGGATCCAATTTGAAACAGCACTCCAGGAAGTCCTTGCCTTCTTCTGTGACGCTCTCGGGGAAGGTAGGAGTCCGGCCGTTCCCAACGGCAAACATTATTCTATACTCGTTGTCCAGTTCATTCCAAGGAGACTACAGCGATGAAGACACAAATACAGTCACCACAAGAATTCCACTCCCACGCATTTTCATCATTGATCAGTTTATGAAATCGGG
>OZ026552.1:4996547-5021547 GCA_964020155.1 Chondrilla cf. caribensis | reverse complement strand
CTTGATACCTTTCTTCAGACCGCGTACAACAAACGTGTGATAGCGTCCAACACGCACAACGGATTGAGGCGAGACACAAATGGGACGATGTTCGCTTGTAATGGGTGTGAGAATGACCGATGGAGAAGGAGCAAGACATTCAGTTGAAAATACTCGCTGCGGAACCACTTCGGGCTCCATCCTCAAACTGTGATCCTCTGCCATAGGCGGAAGTATCTTCACTCCGAACCATTTGGAGAGATCAGCAAGTCGCTGTGCAAGGCCATTGGTGACCTTTGACCACAGTAGGAGAGCCTCTAGCTTCCGTCTGAATGTGGGCCTCTGATACTCGCTGTGGTCCTCCCCTAACATGGCCGAACTTGTGTAGAGACTCAGAGCCTCCTCGAGTTGATCAAGCACACGAGAGACCTTGGTTAGAGCCAGCAATTGAGATGAGGTGAGGTAGTCCTCTTTAGTTGGGTAATCCTTTGAGTTCGAATTGAGAGATAGATCGACGTCAACTTTGGTAGGGGCTGACAACTGAACATTGTCTCCGGGCTGTCTGTCTGGTGGCGGATCTCCTGGTGGCAGGTCTCCTGGTGGGTGGTCTCCTAGTGGCTGGTCTCCTAGTGGCAGGTCTCCTGGTGGCTGGTCTCCTGGTGGCTGGTCTCCTGGTGGCTGGTCTCCTAGTGGCAGGTCTCCTGGTGGCTGGTCTCCTGGTGGCAGGTCTCCTAGTGGCAGGTCTCCTAGTGGCAGGTCTCCTGGTGGCAGGTCTCCTGGTGGCAGGTCTCCTGGTGGGTGGTCTCCTGGTGGGTGGTCTCCTGGTGGGTCATCTTTACTGTCTTCGACCTGGTGGTCAGCTAATTCTAAGAAAAGTTGAATCATATACAAAGCCATGTTCACACACTGTGCTATAAGGACACACACACACACTACTGTACTCACATATGTAGTGTACAGACTACCCACTATGAGATTGGTATGAGAGGCGTTAAATACAGTGTACAAGTGAACCATTCTGTGGGTGTATGTACACTGCATGATGGCATAAAATGCAGGCATGGATGCATGTATTTATGTACAAATATAATACGTAATACCACAGATGTATGTACATACGCATGTGTATGTGAGTACATAGGCGAACATATACATGTACGCATGCAAGCATCTATGTACAGATGAATGTATCCAAGCATGTATGCATGGATCCTGCCTGTTTCATGCACCATATTCGCTCCTGTACTCCGGATCCCCTTGTAGAGTACTCATTGAGGCCAAATCGAGGGAATGTTCCGGAGTGGGGTCACCATTCCCGGGGATCTCCTGGTAGCCTTCTGTGGACCGAGACTCAAACACATTCTCCTGTTCAGGCACGGGTACGAGGGGGAGATGGAAGTTCGTGATGGCACGCAAGATGGTATTGACACCTAAACGTCGCTGAAGCAAGAATTCACTGAATCGTTCTTGATCGTGAATATTGGCTGAGTATCCCTGTAGGTATCTATTGATCTGCGTCCATATTTCACGGGTGAGTCTTCTGCTTCCACTGCTCCCCTCGGAAAAATGTCGCCCGAACTGGGGAGGAGGAGGGAGATTGGGACGGTGCTTAGCGGAACCTATCCCGAACTTGACAATGGCCCATTTCATTCGGTCGTAAAACTCCTTCCTCTCCTTTGGGATCCCCTTGCCGGTCCTGGATCGAAAGTGTCCGCCTTTCTTTCTTCTCTGTTGACCGCTCGCGGCAGTTCCCGAGGTCTCATCAGGATCGATTGTTGAGGACTTGGGAGGGAAATGAACACGCTTCTTCCCTTGGTTGTAAATGCCTTCAGGCTGCAGAGAATAAAGAAGTTCATCCCCACTCTCATGCTCTTCTGTTGAGTAATCCTTTTTCATGTTTTCATCAAAACTCTCCGATCTTTCAAGCTTCTTCTTCCTCTCAGACATCGGAGACAAGGTATCCAGAAGGTCACACGCAACTTGATGAGTGGATATTCCTTCCTCGTTATCCAGAGATCCGCGTTTCACTTCGCGTTGGTATTCGCGCTGTTTCGCTGTTTTCTTGTCCTTGACCTTCAGCCTCCACTTCGCGGGGTGACCCGCGGAAGGAGAGATGTTGGAGCTGCCAGAAATCGTCCCACTGCGATGAAAACCAGCACTCGTGTCTAAATCGTCGTCTTCCTTCTGCTGAAAGATTTTCGTCGGCACGGAGTATCCCTTTTTTAGACTCTTCTCTTTTCCTTTTGAGCCACTGCGTGTGGGAGTACTGATATCTTCGTTGTGCTTTTCGAGTGTCGTTTTGCTTGATTCGCCGCCCGATTCATTGTCCATAGGCTCCAACAACACAGTTCCACCGGGATCAAGATCCTGTACCTCTCGCTCTGGTGAATATAGACTTTTGACAATCTTTAGCTCTCGCGACAAACGCTTCGCTTCGTTTGGGGACGTCTTTCTCACATGACCTTGCTTCTTATCCTTCAACTTCAAGGTTTTCATGTATCTCGTCGCGTCTGGTGGAGTAGTCCCAGGCAAACCTTCTGGATAGTCATCACTGCCGAATGAACCTTCTCTTTCCAGACTACCTGGGCCTTCATCTTTGTTAGCCATTTTTGTGCAGATAATAAGCGCCCGTGCTGCGTTTACAACTGCTGGAGTGCTCATATCACAGACATAGTAATACAATATACGCAGACTGCCAGTAATTCGTAGCAGTTAACATGTTTATGTCCAGCCAGGCCCTACACCGAGACGGTGAAAAACGTATAGCTAAGCACGTACAGATTATCAGTAATCGTGCGTTTATAATGAATAAATCTGAAAAAAGCCAATGTAAGGCCTGACTACACAATTATGTCTTCCGTTACCATGGTAACTGAGCGATATTGACGGGTGATAATATGTTAGCCTGTCCTAGGACTTCAGGCGAATTTATCACCCGGCGATAACTAAATAACAGTCTAATTAATGGGCTGATTAGTAATTATTGATCACGTTAAAAAAAATATAGTATCTACGAATTCAATTGTGTCAGCATCAATGAATATCATTAACACCATAGCAAAACGCTCTCAAACTGAAGACAAATTATTTATCACCCAATTACTCGGATAATATGGCTACCATCCTCGAAATTGGGTGATAATAAATCATTGAAACATTTTGGTCGAAATTCACCCAAAACTTCAAATCGAACAATGCTTGCACCTACCACTATAATATTTGTCCATGTCCACAGTTTATGGAGTGAAAGAACACCTGAAGGTACACCTAGACAGAAGAGAATTGTGAATGATTATGAAAATTGCAGTCAAATATTCCAAAAAATGGTGGAGTCCTTACATCAACCATTTCACCTAATCAAATGTAACCTATTAAACCTCCTTTGGAAGAAATTTGAATTTGACCCACTGAATATATGCATATTTCATTTTGTCTGTCCTTGTAGTAAATGTCATCACATCATCTATTAATTCCTGTATTCATCCTCATCTCCACTCTACATTCTTCTGTTTTAATTTAAACGTACTGTGCTGTATTTTATGCTGTTCTGTGAATAGTCTTTTGAGCTGTGCTGTAAAATGGTTTGTATATTATTCCAATTTATTTTTCTTGTATTTAACAGTGACCCACACGCAACCTTTTAATTTCATACTCTTGAAATCATCGTAAATCCACTGTATATGTACTCTCATGTTTCGTATATTTACATACATGTTTATTTTATCTTCTTCCATTATACGTTATCCTTGTACTCCATAATCACCCTCATTACATCCTAGTAACTTCTGCCACCAATACTGTACCACTCTGTTCAGCTGCCTCACAAGTTGAGATCAGACCCTCAGCCATGTTATCTTATTGTATCATGTAACTTCACCTATAGTAACACTCTTTGGCTGTAAAGTTATAATAATAATAATAATAATAATAATAATAATGATTGTTTAGGTCACCTTTACAAGCAAGATGCCCTCCTTTTGATTCGTAGTGCCTTTTTGATGCCTAAATTTTTGTATCTCCTTTGTACTGCCCCATGCTTCTCTTCTACTTTTTTGGAGCTCTTTGACCAAGAGCTCCGTTCCATCTTGAGTACCATCTTGAACCTGTCTTTGGATGATGAAAATGTTTGGATCCAGGCAACCCTGCCAATAAACTCTGGTGGTCTTGGGGTCCGACGGAATATTCATTTGGCACCTTCTGCCTTTCTGGCTTCTGCTATACTGCCTCCGCCCCCTTGGTCACACAACTCCTGCCAAGCCGATTTGACAGTCTACCATATGACCCAAAGGAAAGAGCTCTTAGACTTTGGGTTCAGTCAGCAAATTGTCCACCACCTACCACCCCAAGTGACTGCAAGCAGAGGGCCTGGGATTAGCCACAAGTGAGTTCTACTTTCTGCGAGTTGTTAGAAGCCATTGATACCGATGTTGGACATGCCCGTCTCCTAGCTGCTAGCACCAAGGAGTCTGGTGCCTGGCTTCATGCTCTGCCTATTGCATCTGTGGGTCTCCGCATGGATGATGATGATGTTCGTATGGCAGCAGCTATCCGTTTAGGTGCCTATTTGTGCCATCCGCACAAGTGCTATCATTGTGGTAATGATGTTGACACAACAGCCATCCATGGATTGTCCTGCCTGAAAAGCGCTGGACGGTCTTTTCGGCATGCATACCGCCATCAATACCATAATCCAGAGGGCCTTGTCTGCAGGCAACATTCCTTCTCGTCTAGAACCCTCTGGACTCTACAGATCAGATGGTAAATGCCCAGATGGAATCACAATCGCCCCTTGGGAAAGAGGTCGCACCTTAATTTGGGATACAACATGTATTGTCACCTTTGCTCCATCGTATATCCATTCGGCAGTCAAAGAAGCTGGCTTGGTTGCAGAAATTGCAGAAATCCGCAAGAGGAAGAACTATGAGGCCCTATCTGCTGTCCACGTGTTCACTCCCATTACAGTTGAGACATCTGGAGTCTTCGGTCCTGAGACCAGATGTTTCCTGCACACATTGGCATCCAGAATGAGGTCAGTTACCAATGAAGTGAAGTCCCACTTCTACCTGACACAGCAACTTTCTATCGCCATCCAGCGGGGCAATGCTTTGTCCATCCTTGGGACACATGTGCATATGGTACAAAAGTGGACTAACTCTATTGTGTTGTATATTTGCATGTTTTTATTTTTGTGGTTGTGTTGTCTTATTATTATCATTATTATTATTATTATTATTATCTTAGTTGTTGTAATCATAATCATTATTCTATAATATTATTATAGTTATTGTATTAATGTTTTTATTATATTCAATTGTAAATATGTGTATATATGTGTAATTATCATTGTTGTTGTTGCTGTTGTGGTTATCGTATTGTTATTTAACAATTGTATAATAATTGTGTTATTATTGTAGAAACAATATTAATATAATTATAACATAATAATAATAAAAATAATAATAATAATATCATCACTGGATAGCATTAATTTAAATGAATAAATAAACGATTGATTAGTAATCAACCTACATATGCTTTAAAAATTAGTAGGAATTAATTTTTTTAATGCATGTCAACATTACCCATGTGAAATTTCTCATACGGTTTACCAACTCGAAGAGATGCACAATGATATTCACTCTTGAATTCATCGATATTGATGTAGACTCCCTGAAGATGCCTCATCCCACCATTCAACCTGAACTCCTCTCGGCCATGAAGGATTCGATGATTGTTGAAGGTCACCAAGTCTCCAGGTTCCAATTGGAACAGTATTGTGTTCTTGGAACCATTCACTGCTTGTTGGAATCTACCATACGCTTGGTAATATGGATCGACCAATTCTGGGTGGACCTTCAATGGACCTTCAAAAGGAGGTGACCAATTTATAGCAATGACCTCTCCTCTCCCGTTAGTGACAATGTGTGGTCTGCCATATGTCATATGGACTGGACGTGTGCGGTTGAAATGTATTTTCTGAAACGTGGCAGGAACTGATGACAAGACATGAAAGTCCTCAGGATGAGTGGTTTGGAACTCTCTTGCAACTTGAAACACATCAAGAAACATACTCTCTCCACCTGTGACACAGGAATCATATTCAACACAATGTAACAGCTGTAAACCTGGTGGTGACTCGTAGCACACAAGGTCCATGTGTAAATCAAGACGTGTGCTTGTGTATGCTACATTAATAGCATCTTCTGTTGCCTGAACATCAAATACTTTTCCATATACTGTTTCCTGTATAGGAGCTATCAGCTCACCAACCTTCTTCACCGTTCCCAATTCAGTTGGGACATTCTTCAGCAATACAAGACCCTTTTCCGCAATGAGAGACAACCAGGAGTGGAAACCAACGTCCTTGTCCAGTATATCTCTGTATTGCATTGTTGGAATCGGTGCCATAAGGGGTGGTGGACATTTGTTGGAAAACTGTAGATCGGTCAAAACTGGGTCATAGGAATTGTTATAAAGAAATTCCAAAGGAACCACACAAACATGGTTTGACTCTTCTTCTATGTTTATTTCTAAGTTTCGTTCATCGGAACTCAAGTAAGCCTTTTTGATGACATATTCTGTCAAGAGAGGAGAGGAGCGACAAAGACGTTGTCCACTACTTCCATCCCTGCATTGCTCACAATGGCAGTTGTGTCTCAACCAGGGGGAGTGATAGCTCGAGGAAGAACCTTGCTTCTCCCAAATGACAGTAATCTTCGCATTCGAGGTAGAGATGGAAACAGGATTCAAAATGCTGTAATTTCTACAGCTACACAAGTTTATGCCGGTGTTAGCTGAAGCGGTTCTAAACAAAGTGTTCCTCTTCGACAATAAGGGCGACAGTCTCCCGTTTCTTCGACCGTACGCTTTCATAGTGTTCATCAATACATGCGCCATTATGAGACGGAGCGCGCGCAGCTACACTGACCGTAGACAAATACAAACCGCACTGACCAGGAGCGTTGTCTCGTTATGGTCGTTACTAAAACCCGGGATGGAATGGGACGGAATGGGACGAATATCACGTGACATGGGACAGAACGCGCGTGACCTGGAACTGACGTCACACCACTGGGATTGAACAAAATGGCTAATTTAATGCTTATACGTAAGTTGCATTAATTTGCAATTGTGTATAGTTTGTACGTGATTTAACTTATATCATTTTAACACAGAAACAGGTTTACAGCACCGAGTACATAGTCCTAATGTTCCCTGTTAAATACAATCTCCGAGCTTCTGTTTCTTTTTCTCCCAGAATTTCTCTTATCAGTAATACCATTGCCTGTAAGGAGTAAGAATGAGATTCAAAAGAGTAATACCAATGTTCATCCTATGAATGTGCTCCCCTTGATTGTGGATTCTAAGATTATGCATTCTGTACAATGCTTCCCTTATATGGAACCTTACCTCTGGGTAAAGAGCAAAGTCACAAACATCTCTCGCTGTCTTTTGTTGCCATTGCATTACTGGCAAAGCAATGGTAAACAAGTAACTTTGTACTTCTACCATCTTTAGACAATAATCAGTATATAAGTATAGTATATACCATTATACTGTTCATTGCATTTCAGTAACTGGGTTTATAAGCTGTCCTCTTATCGGTCCAAGCTTAAAGTAGTCGGACATTACAATGACCTTCCTGTTTTCAAGTAGCTTATCATAAAAGTGACTGCCTCTCTTCAATTTACTGATGAACTACTCCTGTTATGTTGAACAACAAACTTCTCATATGTATGTTGTACGTATGTATATATTTGCATGGTGGCGGAGGTTTCGTAGTTGTTTCATGTTCCGCGGGGCAGCTGTTGGTACGTATTCTGGTCCCACCTGGCTGAGAACTGTTGCCACCTCCTCCTTATAAATGTAGCTGGGTTGCTGCCCTTGTACTTTTTCCCGAAGGGAATTAAGGTAGGAGGGTGCTGTCCAAATGAAAGGGGTCTGAAGTTCCTCTTTTGAACTCCTATGCGGAAAGGGAATTATGGCATTTTCATCCCCCAGGTAGTGAACCAGCGTCACCAATGGATCGTCAATGAGTCGGTAGGCATGACGTTTGAAGGTGCTCTTCAGGCCTTCAGGTGAGTCAATACAATAGTATCGCTTCACCCATGTTGGTGACGGTCTGGGCAATTTGGTTGTTCCCTGACAATACCAGCGATACTGATCTGCCTTCCAATCATCTGTTCATAGTTTCAAAATAGGATATTATTGCATTATCAGAATGTTACATGATGTTTTTTTAATATTATGTATCCCTGTATACAGTGCTGAAAATAGCAGTCGGTCATCGGTCATTTTCCGTGCAAATATTCGTTGGTGCGGACATTCCAGCTAACGGTCGGCCATCTTGTCCGAACAAAATGGCTGATCGCTAACACACGTTTTGAGAACCGTCGCTAGTTAACAACAAAGAGACAATCGAACGAAGTGTGAAACGTTTCAGTGGACAGTATTAGGATGAAGAGAGGTGCTTCTCAAGTGTCTGAGGACGAATTTGCGCGTAAGCGAGCTGCTACTTACGAAAACCTTCAAGAAGTGGCGCACGGACTAGGATCGCGAGCATCACACCGTATCGTGGCTCGACTGCGACACGATTTCAGACGGTGGGAAGAGGATATTTAAGCGCTAGAAGTGCTCAGTCTGCAGCAAGTTTAAGGAAAACATCATGGGTCAACGCAATTTCAGCGATCGATGGATCGGCGGTGCGGATTCAGTTCGTACGAGCAACGCTCAGTCAGATCAGCACACACAAGCCATGCTGCTGCTTAAGAAAGAGCAAAGAAGAGCTGCAGGCCTAGGAGTTGCCTATGGATGAACCCACACAATCATGATGACCCTATTGTGTTGCAGTAACCATTGCTTTGTTTTAGTTTTCCTGTATTGCTGTCTTTTATGTTTACTTGACACTATTTTATGATCAGTGATATTAAAGATGTGTCCACAGTTGTCGAAAAAAACGTCCGACCATATTATTCAAGCGTCCGACCAAAACTGAGTTTGGTTGGACATGTGTCCTAACATAGACAAATAGTTATTTTCAGCACTGCCTGTATATGTACATATAAAATACCTCATCAATATTATATTCTTCTTTATTGTAGATTATGTCTCCAATATGATGCATATACAAATATAAAACCTGGATATTGCATTCGTATTTTTCTTTTATGTCCTTTGTTTATGTTGGTGTCACAATAATTATGTCTTGCATGTTGATGATGTTATGAATTATTGCTACTATGATAATATATATCAGTTGATATAATAGGCTGCATGCTGCATGTGTAGATACTATGTACTCATGCATGATTCTAATACTGTATGATATGTATGCATGATCACCTGATGTGGATGTACTCCCTTGAAAAGGTACACTTCTCCACCTTTTGGTTTTACGGGTGGTTGCCTTGAAACCTTATCGCCAGGAGGAACCCTCAAGAGCTTTTCTACCTCTCGTACATGTAAAGCAGTCTTTGAACAGCACACAATTCGAGACATGTTTCAAAATTGATACCGATTGACTAAAACACATGGTACTTCCCACGCAAAAGAATTCAATAAAAAATAATCATTAAACCATCCTATATATAGACATTATATTAAATGTACAAACATTGATAATTAGATTGCATTTAAAAATACAGGAGAGTTAGTTGATAATTAACATCAGTCCTAGGTCACGCACGCTCTGTCCCATGTCACATGATATTTGTCACATTCCATCTCAGGTTTTAGTAACAACCCTCGTTGTATCTGGATCTCGGATTCCCTTAGTAAACTCTGTATTCCCTGATGTATCCGTACATGCTGGTATATGGTTAACGTTTGCTTTGTATTGGGTTCAAATCTCATGGCTAACAGTTAGGGCAGCGTGCAGAAGGCTCGCCCCATTGTGCTCTGCATTCGTCTAGATTATAGATAATAGAACAATTATCAGAGATTCTATGTCTAATCAATGCTGCCACAAGTGAAAACAGTGAAAAAAGGAAGGCCAATGTCACAGCCTAGCTACATACATACATACAGCTAGCCTACCAATGTCAGTGCTTGGCTATGCAAGCTTAAAACGTTAACTACATCAAATCACCACTGGATGATTATGCGTTATAAGTTAATATATTTAATATTAATAATAATTATTACTTTATTTAATTATACATATTATTATAACTACAATGGCATTATCATTTAATAGTAATCAACATGCATATGCTTTAATAATTAGTAGGAATTAATGCATGTCAACATTCCCCATGTGAAATTTCTCATACGGTTTACCAACTTGAAGAGATGCACAATGATATTCACTCTTGAATTCATCGATATTGATGTAGACTCCCTGAAGATGCCTCATCCCACCATTCAACCTGAACTCCTCTCGGCCATGAAGGATTCGATGATTGTTGAAGGCCACCAAGTCTCCAGGTTCCAATCGGAACTTTATTGTGTTCTTGGAACCATTCACTGCTTGTTGGAATCTACCATACGCTTGGTAATATGGATCGACCAATTCTGGGTGGACCTTCAATGGACCTTCAAAAGGAGGTGACCAATTTATGGCAATGACCTCTCCTCTCCCGTTAGTGACAATGTGTGGTCTGCCATATGTCATATGGACTGGACGTGCACGGTTGAAATGTATTTTCTGAAACGTGGCAGGAACTGATGACAAGACATGAAAGTCCTCAGGATGAGTGGTTTGGAACTCTCTTGCAACTTGAAACCCATCCAGAAACATACTCTCTCCACCTGTGACACAGGAATCATATTCAACACAATGTAACAGCTGTAAACCAGGTGGTGATTGGTAGTACACAAGGTCCATGTGTAAATCAAGACGTGTGCTTGTGTATGCTACATTAATAGCATCTTCTGTTGCCTGAACATCAAATACTTTTCCATATATCGTTTCCTGTATAGGAGCTATCAGCTCACCAACCTTCTTCACCGTTCCCAATTCAGTTGGGACATTCTTCAGCAATACAAGACCCTTTTCCGCAATGAGAGACAACCAGGAGTGGAAACCAACATCCTTGTCCAGTATATCTCTGTATTGCATTGTTGGAATCGGTGCCATAAGGGGTGGTGGACATTTGTTGGAAAACTGTTGATCTGTCAAAACTGGGTCATAGGAATTGTTATAAAGAAATTCCAAAGGAACCACACAAACATGGTTCGGCTCTTCTTCTATGTTTATTTCTAAGTTTCGTTCGTCAGAGCTCAAGTAAGCCTTTTTGATGACATATTCTGTCAAGAGAGGAGAGGAGCGACAAAGACGTTGTCCACTACTTCCATCCCTGCATTGCTCACAATGGCAGTTGTGTCTCAACCAGGGGGAGTGATAGCTCGAGGAAGAACCTTGTTTCTCCCAAATGACAGTAAGCTTCGCATTCGAGGTAGAGATGGAAACAGGATTCAAAATGCTGTAATTTCTACAGCTACACAAGTTTATGCCGGTGTTAGCTGAAGCGGTTCTAAACAAAGTGTTCCTCTTCGACAATAAGGGGGACAGTCTCCCGTTTCTTCGACCGTACGCTTTCATAGTGTTCATCAATACATGCGCCATTATAAAAAGGGAGCGTGCGCAACTACACTGATCAGGCGCGTTGTCTCTTTGTATCCTCGTACAGTATTCTTTTAGCGTTTCCTCCCATCATTTTAGAGAGTCTATGCTCCCTTCATTATTCTCAATAGCTAGTAGTGACCTTTTCCAGATTCCGGATTCCCTCGGTAAACTCTGTATTCCCTGACGTATCCGTACATGCTGGTATACGGTTAACTTTGCTAATCTCATGGCTAACAGCTAGGGCAGCGTGCAGCAGGCTCGCCCCATAATGCTCTGCATTCGTCTAGATAATGTAGTCGATGCTGCCACAAGTTTCGCGGAGCCAGTCCTAGTCTAGCTAGCTAGACTAAGCCAGTCCCTACAAGACAGTAAAAACGTATGGTCAATGTCAGTGCTTGGCTACGCAAGACTATATCATATCACCACTGGATGATTATAAATTATAAAAATGCTTACTGTTATATTTATTAATATGTGCATGAACATGAGTTACATAATGATAATGATAATAATTATAATATTTATTAATAATAATTATTATTTAATAGCAATCAACATGCATATGCTTTAATAATTAGTAAGACTTAATGCATGTCAACATTCCCCATGTGAAATTTCTCATACGGTTTACCAACTTGAAGAGATGCACAATGATATTCACTCTTGAATTCATCGATATTGATGTAGACTCCCTGAAGATGCCTCATCCCACCATTCAACTTGAACTCCTGTCGGCCATGAAGGATTCGATGATTGTTGAAGGCCACCAAGTCTCCAGGCTTCAATTGGAACTTTATTACATTCTCTGAACTGTCCAGTACTTGTTGGAACCTACCATATGCTTGGTAATATGGATCCACCAATTCTGGGTGGACCTTCAATGGACCTTCAGAAGGAGGTGACCAATTTACAGCAATGACTTCTCCTCTCCCGTTAGTGACAATGTGTGGTCTACCATATGTCATATGGACTGGACGTGCATGGTTTATATGCATTTTCCGAAACGTGGCAGGAACTGATGACAAGACGTGAAAGTCCTCAGGATGAGTGGTTTGGAACTCTCTTGCAACTTGAAACCCATCAAGAAACATACTCTCTCCCCCTGTGACACAGGAATCATATTCAACACAATGTAACAGCTGTAAACCTGGCGGTGACTCGTAGTACAAAAGGTCCATGTGTAAATCAAGACGTGTGCTTGTGTATGCCACATTAATAGCATCTTCTGTTGCCTGAACATCAAATACTTTTCCATATACCGTTTCCTGTATAGGAGCTATCAGCTCACCAACCTTTTTCACTGTTCCCAATTCAGTTGGGACATTTTTCAGTAATACAAGGCCTCTTTCTGCAATGAGAGACAACCAGGAGTGGAAACCAACGTCCTTGTCCAGTATATCTCTGTATTGCATTGTTGGAATCGGTGCCACAAGGGGTGGTGGACATTTGTTGGAAAACTGTACATCTGTCAAAACTGGGTCATAGGAATTGTTATAGAGAAATTCCAAAGGAACCACACAAACATGGTTCGGCTCTTCCTCCATGTTTATTTTTAAGTTTCGTTCATCTGAACTCAAGTAAGCCTTTTTGATGACATACTCTGTCAAGAGAGGAGAGGAGCGACAAAGACGTTGTCCACTACTTCCATCCCTGCATTGCTCACAATGGCAGTTGTGTCTCAACCAGGGGGAGTGATAGCTCGAGGAAGAACCTTGCTTCTCCCAAATGACAGTAATCTTCGCATTCGAGGAAGAGATGGAAACAGGATTCAAAATGCTGTAATTTCTACAGCTAAATAAGTTTATTTCGGTGTTAGTCGAAGCAGTTCCAAACAAAGTGTGCGTCTTTTTTGTAAATAAGGGGGACAGTCTCCCGTTTCTTCGACCGTACGCTTTCATAATGTTCATCAATACATGCGCCATTATGAAACGGAGCGCGCGCAACTACACTGACCGTAGATAATACAAACCGCACTGACCAGGCGCGTTGTCTCGTTGTATCCGGATTCCGGATTCCCTTAGTAAACTCTGTATTCCCTGACGTATCCGTACATGCTGGTATACGGTTAACGTTTGCTTTGTATTGGGTTCAAATCTCATGGCTAACAATTAAGGCAGCGTGCAGCAGGCTCGCCCCATAATGCTCTGCATTCGTCTAGATAATGTAGTCGATGCTGCCACAAGTTTCGCGGAGCGAGGCCCTACAAGATGGTGAAAGAAGGAAGGCCAACGTCACAGTCTAGCTACATACATACATACAGCTAGCCTACCAATGTCAGTGCTTGGCTATGCAAGACTATATCCCATCACCGCTGGATGATTATAAGTTATAAGAATGCTTACTGTTATACTTATTAATAATAATAATTATTATCAATTTTAATAGCAATCAACATGCATATTCTTTAATAATTAGTAGGAATCAATGCAAGTCAACATTCCCCATGTGAAATTTCTCATACAGTTCACCAACTCGAAGAGATGCACAATGATATTCACTCTTGAATTCATCAATATTGATGAAGACTCCCTGAAGATGCCTCATCCCACCATTCAACCTGAACTCCTGTCGGCCATGAAGGATTCGACGATTGTTGAAGGCCACCAAGTCTCCAGGTTCCAATCGGAACTTTACTACATTCTCTGAACTGTCCAGTACTTGTTGGAACCTACCATACGCTTGGTAATATGGATCCACCAATTCTGGGTGGACCTTCAATGGACCTTCAACAATATGTGACCAATTCACAGCAATGACCTCTCCTCTCTCGTTGGTGACAATGTGTGGTCTGCCATATGTCATATGGACTGGATGCTCACGGTTGAAATGTATTTTCTCAAATGTAGCAGGTACTGATGACAAGACATGAAAGTCCTCAGGATGAGTGGTTTGAAACTCTCTTGCAACTTGAAACCCATCCAGAAACATACTCTCTCCACCTGTGACACAGGAATCATATTCAACACAATGCAACAGGTGTAAACCTGGTGGTGACTGGTAGTACAAAAGATCCATGTGTAAATCAAGACGTGTGTTTGTGTATGCTACATTATTAGCATCTTCTGTTGCCTGAATATCAAATACTGCTCCTTGTATTGTTTCCTGTATAGGAGCTATCAGCTCACCAACCTTCTTCACTGTTCCCAATTCAGTTGGGACATTTTTCAGTAATACAAGGCCTCTTTCTGCAATGAGAGACAACCAGGAGTGGAAACCAACATCCTTGTCCAGTATATCTCTGTATTGCATTGTGGGAATCGGTGCCACAAGGGGTGGTGGACATTTGTTGGAAAACTGTTGATCTGTCAAAACTGGGTCATAGGAATTGTTATAGAGAAATTCCAAAGGAACCACACAAACATGGTTTGGCTCTTCCTCCATGTTTATTTCTAAGTTTCGTTCATCGGAACTCAAGTAAGCCTTTTTGATGACATATTCTGTCAAGAGAGGAGAGGAGCGACAAAGACGTTGTCCACTACTTCCATCCCTGCATTGCTCACAATGGCAGTTGTGTCTCAACCAGGGGGAGTGATAGCTCGAGGAAGAACCTTGTTTCTCCCAAAAGACCGTAAGCTTCGCATTCGAGGTAGAGATGGAAACAGGATTCAAAATACTGTAATTTCTACAACTAAATAAGTTTATTCCGGTGTTAGAAGTTCCAAATAAAGTGTTCCTCTTTGACAATAAGGGGGACAGTCTCCTGTTTCTTCGACCGTACACTTTCATAATGTTCATCAAAACACGCGCCATCCTTAATATATGAAACGGAGCACACGCAGATCAAGCACGTTGTCTCTATGTATACTCGTACAATATTCTCTAGGTCCAGATTTCCTTCCCCCTCTATTATCTATGATACTATTATACCATAGACTCTCTATACTAGAGAGTCTATGATTATACCAATAATAATTTTCTTGTGAATATCGTATCCGGATTCCGGATTCCCTTGGTAAACTCTGCATTCTCTGGGCCTTGTATAATACGTGTAGGCATCGTATGTCAAAACCATAGACCCTATAGGGTTTGTGGTCAAACCATAGATAGTAATACGGTTTGTATTATCTATGGTCAAATCATAGATACTCTCTACCGCGCGACCAAACGTTCGTTCGACATAAGCAGATCATGGCAACGCTTCTGTAGTAACCTCCTAGCCATCCGTTCACTGGATAGCTAGCGGTACAGGATTACCTTTGGGGATACTTTTCTCCCTCGGGAATATAATATTGGGGGGATACAAAATTTACAGGGATATTATTATTCTCTCTGACAATGGTCCCAAGGCTTATTTACCTCTCCCATTTTGGCATTGCACAACAATTTGCACAATACTCTGGTCATCTGTAGCTGTCCTGTGTCCTGTAACCTTGGTCAACCATAGTTAACAGTACACTGGGCTCAGATGTACAGCTGATCTAAAGAGGACAGTTACAAGCTTCATCACATACAGAGTCAACAGCTGGTCGTACGACTTGCAAATTGAGTGTTGTTATTTCAATTAAATTTCAATATTAGAAAATAATGTCTACACATTTATTATTGTAGAAATGATAAGGTTTGATGAAGGATTATTGATAGTTTAATGATGGTCAGACTTCTCTCCTGCTCGTCCACCCTTGCTCATATACTTCATTGCAGTCTCCTTGACCCTATCCAGTCTATCCATCAACTCGGTCCTGGTTGGCAAGTCACTGGTCTCCACTTCAGAAATTTCCTCAACCATTTCTATTTCTGGTTCATCTTTTACTTCCTGTTTGTCACCGTCTTCTTGTTTCCCCCTCTCTTCCTGTTCCCCTTGTTTGTCACCAGCTTCCTGTTCCCCTTGTTTGTCACCAGCTTCCTGTTCCCCTTGTTTGTCACCAGCTTCCTGTTCCCCTTGTTTGTCACCAGCTTCCTGTTCCCCTTGTTTGTTACTGGCTTCCTGTATCCCTCTTTCTTCCTGTTCCCCATGTTTGTCCGTTACACCTTCCATTGATTCACTGTCGTGTCTGTCCTTTGCGATGGCGCGCTTCTCCTTGAAACTCTTCACCACCAGTTCGTGGTAATCTCGCAGAATGGCAAAATCTCCTGGAGAAATGTCAGTCTGGTGTTTCTCGTGGAGGTAGGCGATTACCTGGGACACAACTCGACCCGGGGCCTGTAAAAGGGATCCAGTTACTTTCATAAATATGAGGACCACAGCAAGATGGAGGGCCATGGCAGGATCTGACTGGTTCTTCAGCTGGTCAGCGAGGGAGATGCAGTGACCGAACAGAATTTGTCTGAGATTGAATTTGAAGAGAAGAAATAATGTCTAGTTGTGCACGCTAAAAACAGTGATGTGCATTAGATATACACACAGAAATAAAACTACTGGTACACGAAGATACATACAAGAACAGCTAAAGCACACATGCAGACATACACATACATGTACACTTAATATGTACATGTATTTGATTACACACAGACACGTACACACATATGTATGTATGTACATGTACGTATGTATATGTGCCTGCATCCACTTACACACGCACGCACACACGCACACGTGCACACACACACACACATGCACGTGTATGCACACGCACACACACACACACACACACACACACACACACACACACACGCACGCACGCACACACACACACACACACACACACACACACTACCTCTCTGTTTTCTTATCAGGTCTTTTGAGCTGAATTCCTACAAAGTCTTGACTACAAAGGGATTCGAACTTTCTTAAGAAGGTATCTACTGACTTAAAGGATGAGGAGGAATTACTACAGGTACATGGGTTGCAGTGTGACACTGATGTCTGTGTGATGGTGCATCAGTAGACTAAGTGTAACACCAATGTCTGTGTGATGGTGCAACAGTAGACTAAGTGTGACACTGATGTCTGCGTGATGGTGCATCAGTAGACTAAGTGTGACACCGATGTCTGTGTGATGGTGCAACAGTAGACTAAGTGTGACACTGATGTCTGCGTGATGGTGCAACAGTAGACTAAGTGTGACACTGATGTCTGCGTGATGGTGCAACAGTAGACTAAGTGTGACAGTGATGTCTGTGTGATGGTGCAACAGTAGACTAAGTGTGACACTGATGTCTGTGTGATGGTGCAACAGTAGACTAAGTGTGACACTGGTGTCTGTGTGATGGTGCAACAGTAGACTAAGTGTGATAGTTAAGAGCATACACTAGGATGAGCATTATCGAACCAATGTCACACTACACAATGCTAACAGATAGTCTCCCAAAGCTGGCACCTTTTTCGGGTTCGAAGCAATCAGGAAAAAAGGCCAGCTACACGAGACTATCTAACAGTGGCTCTCTACATTGATCTCCCTCCACACACGTGTGAGAGTTGTGCGTGCGACGAACAGTGGCACAACCATACATGCACACACACTGTATGTACCTTTCCGTTCAAGGCGTGACAGACATCGGACAGAAAACTCCTCGGTGGTCCTGAAAACTGAGAAATTATTCCACTTCTCCTCTGGCAAGCAGAGAGGAAGAGGTGAAGTATGTGAACATGCATATTAGACCATGCTTAGTCTTGCATAGCCAGACACACCCAAGAGAGGTCAACCAACAGAAGAGCCTGTAAGAGTCTGGCTACACAAGACTAGTCCATGTTCTGTACAGCTTCTCCTCACCTCTTGAGACAGCTGATCTTTGTCTTCATCCTTCAGTTCAATCATGTGGTCACCAGCCACTGCCTGCACGACCAGGTTGACCAGGTCAGAACAGATGGTTTTGAGGAGGTGCTTGGAGAGGTGCAGGACAGTGTTGTCCCACGTTTGGTATGCGAATGTCTCCTTTGGAAAACCTTACGAAACAAAAGGATTGAAAGTACACTCTACACAGCTACTAGTGTGTGTGTGTGTGTGTGTGTGTGCGTGCGTGAGTGTGTGTGTGTTGTGTGTGTGTGTGTGTGTGTGTGTGTGTGTGTGTGTGTGTGTGTGTGTGTGTGTGTGTGTACATGCATGGAATGGGAGAAACCATCAAAACCATACATACAATACGTGACAATACATATGCATTTTAACATGCTCTGTAAACTAACAGAGTAAAATATGTACTCCACTTGGAAAATAAAACACAAAATATCAAAAGTACGTAATCTACGTACCTTCGAATAAAGAAATTGTCTTCCCGAAAAGGACAGCATTTGACCACAGTTCTTGTACTTTTGACTGGAGCCTGTCAGACTTCTTGCTCTTCTCCTTTCCTTTCCTTCCCCTGTCCCTCATGTCACTGAGAACCTTCCTTGCTTCTTCTTGGTAAGCATGCTTCAAAGGTCTTCACATGTGTCACACACAATACACAAATGTAGGCACAGTAGGTGAGCAATGAATATCATGTGATGATCATGTGAATATCATGTGATGATCATATGAATATCATGTAGTGTTGTTTAGTTCACAAAAACCTTTTTAGTAATAGTTATAGTTATTTAAATGATGTCAGAATCAGGATTTCAGTTTTTATAGTATGTAGCCATTTCCTAAATGTTAGTTACAGTTACAGTTTTTGCCTTGAAATGCCATTAGTTTTAGTTACAGTTATAGTTATAGTATTAGTTACAGTGATGATGTGTGTTTTAAATGTATACTCTACCATCATTATGTCATACATACACAGTTCCTAATGCTTCTAGTCTCCATCAATCTGTATACGAATACACCATTCCCTCTTGTTGGGGACAAGTTTATAATACTAACATGGTCATCTTATATTCTAACATAGTTTTGTACAGTAACTATAACATTTATGGCAGCTATTTGATTATAGTTTTAGTTAGACACATCATTCACATTTCTAGTTATAGTTTTTTGACTTCAAGGTGACTCCTGTTCTTACAGTTCTGATTAACTAAAAGGTCCAGAGCATTACTAAAACACATTTTAGTTATAGTTATGATCAATCAAAACAACACTGATATCATGTGATGATCATATGAATATCACGTGATGATCATGTGATTATCGCATGACACCCAACTCACAGAAATAAATCGGAGGCAGTACTTGCAAGGAATTCTTCAGGAGCATCGGAATGGTGTGATTTGAGAACGGATAGAATCTAGTGGGGACAGTATAGTTTGAATTATACATACAAGTGCATGTGTACTCAAAAGAAGATGAGTGAAGTAGAAAATTCTGACATGTAGAGTGAATCTTGGAACATGGACTAACAGCACCCCTACAGGACTTGGCCAATACAATCACTCACATCTTCGGTGGACATGAATTGTAGCGACTTTCCCACGCTATATCCGCCTTCTTCGGGGTCCTCGTCATGGTGATGCCGTGAGGACCTTCCTCCTTTCTCCTTCACCTTCTGTGTCTTCTTCTCTCTCCCCTGCATTCCTTGCTTGCTCGTGGAAGATTGTCCAGCTGCCTTCTTCCTTCTCTCCTCTTTCTTGTCCATCTTGCTCGAGGAAGTCTCCTCGCTGGATCCGAGTGGCCATGTATCCCCTTGATGGTCAGCTGCCAGTTCCAGGAGAACCTTTTGGTTGGTGGCAATGTCCTGGAAAGAGAAGAGCACAAAATGGTTTAAAAGGGGTAGGGATCTACACACCTCAACAACTGGTACATGTACACAATACAAGAACTGACAGCTACATGCACACACAGTACATTGACATACAGCTACATGCACACACAATACAATGACATACGGCTACATGCACACACAGTACATTGACATACGTACAGCTACATGCACACACAATACAATGACTGACAGCTACATTCACACATGGTACATTGACATACAGCTACATGCACACACAATACAATGACATACGGCTACATGCACACACAGTACATTGACATACGTACAGCTACATGCACACACAATACAATGACTGACAGCTACATGCACACACAGTACATTGACATACAGCTACATGCACACACAGTACATTGACATACAGCTACATGCACACACAGTACATTGACATACAGCTACATGCACACACACACAATACCTGTTTCGCCTTTTCCACCATGATTGGCTGGAAGAGGTCCATACAACTCCTCATGAAATCCTTGCTGCAGACAACAGTCCCAAAAACCATGAGGCTAGGCCGTTTCCTGGAGTACTTCTCCATAACTAGCTCAACGTCACGTTCCGAACAGGACAGGGGAAGGTTGGGCTAAGTGGGGGATCAAGAAACAACACACAGGTAACCAACACGGACATTTTCAAGGCACATCACTCTATGAACAGTTGGATCACATACCACCACACCACTCCACGAACAACTGGACCACATACCACCACACCACTCCACGAACAACTGGACCACATACCACCACACCACTCCACGAACAACTGGACCACATACCATCACACCACTCCACGAACAACTGGACCACATACGTACCACCACACCACTCCACGAACAACTGGACCACATACCACCACACCACTCCACGATCAACTGGACCACATACCACCACACCACTCCACGAACAACTGGACCACATACCACTCCACGAACAACTGGACCACATACCGCCACACCACTCCACGATCAACTGGACCACATACCGCCACACCGCTCCACGATCAACTGGACCACATACCACCACACCACTCCACGAACAACTGGACCACATACGTACCACCACACCACTCCACGATCAACTGGACCACATACCGCCACACCACTCCACGATCAACTGGACCACATACCACCACATCGCTCCACGATCAACTGGACCACATACCACCACACCACTCCACGATCAACTGGACCACATACCACCACACCACTCCACGAACAACTGGACCACATACCACCACACCACTCCACGATCAACTGGACCACATACCACCACATCGCTCCATGACGCCGATGCTTCTACTTCATCCAGTACAGCCTCCAACTGAGTCAGGTAGCGAGGACCGATTAGGCAGTCTTGAAGAACTTCAACATCCTTTCTCTGTCCGTACTTCCTCTTGGTGAAACCTCTGGGGTCTTCAATGCCGATTCTGGCCAAGCTGTCAAAGTCTGTAAGAGTAAATGA
Source organism: Chondrilla cf. caribensis (assembly GCA_964020155.1). NCBI lineage: Eukaryota > Metazoa > Porifera > Demospongiae > Chondrillida > Chondrillidae > Chondrilla > Chondrilla cf. caribensis. The sequence goes on along the minus strand of OZ026552.1, from coordinate 4,999,965 downwards.
AACAAAACAACAACAACAACAATTGAACAATGTTAGTCAATTCAAAAAAACAACTATCGTTCTTTAATCCTGGAGAAATTCCCACTATTGCATCGAGTACACACGAAATTTTCAACAGACAAACTATTTCAAAAGAGACACTCACAGGCTGTGAAGATACAGTCGAAACACAAGATGCCCCTATCATAAAACTTTTGTCAAGTCCCTACATCTACTGCTAATGTATGTACACACACATTATGTACACCAGTACTGTAACATGAAATTTTAAGTTGTTTATAGAGTTTGTGTGTTGAAAAGGGTTGACTGGAAAAGGGAGATTCTCATTACCACACGTACTAACCTAGATATCCGTTGGCAGAGTAAAAAGCCTCCACCCAGTTGCTCTGAGACTGGGCATAGATGTTAGGTACAAAGGTAGCCCTCTCCCCTCTGCCGTGGAGAACACCGTTGAGCTCACGCGATGACACTAAGCCACCGAGTACACCTGTAGGATATCAAAGAACGTTAGGCTACAATCCCACAAAATGGTTGATGTACGTACATACATAGTTAAAGGCACTTATAATGTATGTACTGCATTGTAATATCAGGTACAGTCTACAGTGATAGGGGATCTCAACATGTGGGTGGATTATAGAGGTTCACTCAGTACAGTCTACAGTGACAGGGAGATCTCAACATGTAGGTAGATTATAGAGGTTTATTCTGTGCAGTCTACATTGATGGGGAGATCTTAACATGTGAGTAGATTATAGAGGTTCACTCAGTACGGTCTACAATGATGGGGAGATCTCAATATGTAGATAGATTATAGAGGTTCACTCAGTACAGTCTACAATGATGGGGAGATCTCAATATGTACATAGATTATAGAGGGTCACTCAGTACGGTCTACAATGATGGGGAGATCTCAACATGTGGGTAGATTATAGAGGGTCACTCAGTACAGTCTACAATGATGGGGAGATCTCAACATGTGGGTAGATTATAGAGGGTCACTCAGTACGGTCTACAATGATGGGGAGATCTCAACATGTACATAGATTATAGAGGCTCACTCAGTACAGTCTACAATGATGGGGAGATCTCAACATGTGGGTAGATTATAGAGGGTCACTCAGTACAGTCTACAATGATGGGGAGATCTCAACATGTGGGTAGATTATAGAGGGTCACTCAGTACGGTCTACAATGATGGGGAGATCTCAACATGTACATAGATTATAGAGGCTCACTCAGTACAGTCTACAATGATGGGGAGATCTCAACATGTAGATAGGTTATAGAGGTTCACTCAGTACAGTCTACAATGATGGGGAGATATCAACAGGGTCACTCAGTACAGTCTACAATGATGGGGAGATCTCAACATGTAGATAGGTTATAGAGGTTCACTCAGTACAGTCTACAATGATGGGGAGATATCAACAGGGTCACTCAGTACAGTCTACAATGATGGGGAGATCTCAACAGGGTCACTCAGTACAGTCTACAAACTGACTTGTAAACAGAGTCTCTTGGAAATTCTCTCTTGTCATGATGCTGCCAACAGCAGTTGGCTTGGTGATGGCATTGAACAGCCCCCTAATCCTGGCTCTATATCGACAGATGAGTGCTTCTGTGTAGATCATGCCTTCATCCATGTGTCCTTTGATCTGATGACCCATTTTCGGCTTGATCGTCTGGAGTAGATGGTTGAGGTAGCAGTAGACATATCTGCACACACGTACACACAAACACACACACACACACACACACACACACACACACACACACACACAAACATGTACACACACACAACACACACACACACACACACAAAGATGTACGTACACACACACACACAACACACACACACACACACACACACAACACACACACACACACACAACACACACACACACACACACACACACACACACACACATACACATGCACACTGTATTTACCTCAACAAGGAAATCCAGAGGAAGATTAAAGTGTCTTGACAATTCAGAAAGTACAACCTTTCCCGAGGTTTGCAGGATATCATTTATTTCATCAGCTAGTTTCCCAAGATATCCTCTAAATTTGTGATATAAGGTAGAAGACATGTATGACACTAGGATATACATGTACATGCACACATCACATATGACCAACACACACACATACATGTACACACACACACACACACACACACACATACACACAAACATGTACACACACACACACACACACAAACACACACACACACACACACACACACACACACACACACACACACACACACACACACACACACACACACACTCAGTAATAAGTTCTCCATGCAACAGGTGAAGGTTGTCATCGTGTTTCAAAATATCCGATACTCTTCCCTCTATGTGCGACAGATCCACATGTAACAGCTTCAATGGAGAAAAGAGCAACATAGAGAGACACGCTATATCTCCCTCTATACATTTGATGTAGCATGCCTTGATAGTCCAGACCCATTCTCGCTTCCATTTCTTAAAACGGGACTTTGTCCCGGCCACAATAATGATTGGGAAAGGCCCAATGGGTCTGGCTATGCAAGACTAATCAATTGAGTGAATGAACATACAAAATATATTGCAAAGAATGCACAGCATGGAATATACAATATGTAATATTGGTAGTACTCATATAGAGTGCTCTCCTGTAGGTACAGGAGATAATAGGTACTGTAGTGTAATTCCTACTACATGAATTGAATTCGACAACAGTAACTTAATCCGGCAGTTTCACTAGTAAATACACTCTCATAGTTGTTACATATACGTGTGGTCTTCTGGGTCCCTCACCGGCTGTAGCTCCACGACATTGATCCTTCCTCCATGAACCTGCAGCTCGTCCTTGATCTCCCTCTCCAACTGTTGGAGCGTTAAATACTCCTTGCCATCCTGAGTAAAGAGGATGTCAAGCAGACCCGCCTTCAAGAGGTGGTTTACTACCTCCACACAGTTACGTTCAGAAAGCTTTTGAGAAGTATCGGCCTCTTGGGCGCGTTGTAAATCAGCCTGTAATTGTTTTATATCGTCCCAGGTGGCAGCCATCTTTGTCACATGACCAACAAAATGGCCACTGTTTCAAAAGCAGACTATCTGAAGAAATATCTCTCCGGAGATAGTAGTGAGCCTGAAAAAAAGAGAAGGAGGAAGAAAAGAGCGAAAATACAAAATACACTTATTGTTGACGATGATGTCAACTGGAAAGACCTAGTTTCCAAGGGAGCAGAAGGCGGCGAACAAATTGAAGAAGAAAAGCCTATTATTATTGACTTCAAGGATTTGAATACAGACGATCCTGCACATGAGTCTGACCTATGGAAGCCTCTGGAAACGAACTTGGCTAAAAAGCGAAGGCATCATTCACAAGACGATATTAGTCCAGAAAGTTACAGTGTGAAGTC
>OZ026552.1:4986547-4991547 GCA_964020155.1 Chondrilla cf. caribensis | reverse complement strand
AGTACATACAGTATACACAATACACACAGTACACACAGTACACACAGTATACACAGTGCACACAGTGCACACAATACACACAGTGCACACAGTACACACAGTGTACACAGGGCATTACCTCAGGAGCTACAAAGTTGGCCGTATAACAAGGAGTCATGAGCAGACCATTCTCAGCTCTCAGCTGCTTGGCGAAGCCGAAGTCAGCAATCCTCAATGACTCAGGCTTACAAGACGGGTCGGCATAGAGGATATTCGAGGGCTTGAGATCGCGGTGAACGACACCACTCTGGTGGAGACTTTTGATCGTGTCAGCTAAGACGAAGAGGACATTGGCGGCTTCCCGTTCCGAGAAGAACTTTTGACTGAGTATCTTGTCCAGGAGCTCTCCTCCAGTCATGAGTTCCATGACCATGAAGAGCATCTGACCGTCTTCGTACACCTGTGGGAGATAAAGTGACGGGCATGAATTGGGAAAGAGGAGTGACATACGTATGCAAATGAGAGGTGTGGCACATGCAAATGAGAGGTGTGGCATATGCAAATGAGAGGTGTGGCATATGCAAATGAAAGGTATGACAAATGCACAAGAGAGGTGTGGCATATACACATGAGAGGTGTGGCATATGCAAATGAGAGGTGTGGCATATGCAAACGAGAGGTGTGGCATATGCACATGAGAGGTGTAGCATATGCACATGAGAGGTGTGGCATATGCACATGAGAGGTGTGGCATATGCAAACGAGAGGTGTGGCATATGCAAATGAGAGGTGTGGCATATGCACGAGAGGTGTAGCATATGCAAATGAGAGGTGTGGCATATGCAAATGAGAGGTGTGGCATATGCACATGAGAGGTGTAGCATATGCAAACGAGAGGTGTAGCATATGCACATGAGAGAGGTTTGTCATATGAGTCACATGTCATACGTATGTCACATGAGAGCCATATGTGTAGCATATGAGAGAGGTGTGGCATATGCACATGAGAGGGGTGTGGCATATACACATGAGAGGTGTGGTATATGCAAATGAGAGGTGTGGCATATGCACATGAGAGGTGTGGTATATGCAAATGAGAGAGGTGTGGCATATGCACATGAGAGGTGTGGCATATGCACATGAGAGAGGTTTGTCATATGAGTCACATGTCATATGTCACATGAGAGCCATATGCACATGGGAGAGGTATCTTTCATTCCCCCGGGATCATTCAGCATCACACTTTTATCAGTGTCCTTCATCTGGAGCCTAAGGACCACACACACTAAGAACTCAAACTATCAGAACTTTCACAAAATCACTGAAGACAGCCCACAGGATCATCAGTAAGAAATTCTCGTTTTGTGCGGTCCTTACGTCTTTCAATGTGATGATGTTCGGATGCTTGCCATATCGCAGGAGAATCTCGATCTCCTCCCCCGGGTCTTTGGCTGTCTTCTCCCTGTCTATCACCTGGGAAGAGTGGAGAAGAGTTTGAAATACCAGAAGTGAAGGATCAATTTTGTGGAAAAACTTTGATATTTTCAGCTTTTATCTCGTGTTAATGTTATGTTGATGATTGTATGGATGTGGGTGTGGTGTGAGGGTGTTGTGGATATGGTGTGAGGATGTGGTGTGAGGATGGTGTGGGTGTGGTGTGAGGATGGTGTGGGTGTGGTGTGAGGATGGTGTGGGTTGTGGTGTGAGGGTGTTGTGGATGTGGTGCGAGGACAGTGTTGGTGTGGTGTGGGAGAGGTGTGATAATGGCATGGATGGTGTGTGTGGTGTGAGGATGGTGTGAATGATGTACAAATGGGTAGTGTGCTGAGTGAACAATGACAGCATGGGATGGTGTTGTAAAACTCTCTTACATCCCAACCACCACCACTGCCACTGCACACAGCTCAACGAACCTTCACTGCATACTTCTGTCCTGTGGCCTTGGAGATAGCTAGCTTACACGTGGAGTAGGCTCCGTATCCCAGTATGGTGTCCCTGATGTCGTAGTCATCCAGAATGGAGTTGGTCCGCAAGGGAAGGGGAGACCCCAGCTGGATACGTACAAGGTGAGTTTACGTAGGTCAGCGTGAACTTTGGAAATGGTGTATTTGCACACACACACACACACACACACACACACACACACACACACACACACACACACACACACACCACACACACACACACACACACACACACACACACACACACACACACACACACACACACACATACTGGTATGGACTGTTTTCTTTTTGCTGGGTTACTCTCCTCCTCCCTCAAAATAGGCGCTACATAACTAAACCCTTTAAACAGCTCATGAGAGTGTGCACTGACTGGAACACCGGGAGAATCTGGAGTGGAAGAGGATTTGATGTAACATGACTGTGTGTGTGTGTGTGCGTGTGTGTGTGTGTGTGCGTGTGTGTGTGCGTGCGTGTGTGTGTGTGTGTGTGTGTGTGTGGTGTGTGTGTGTGTGGTGTATGTGTGTGTGTGTGTGTGTGTGTGGTGTATGTGTGTGTGTGGTGTATGTGTGTGAGTGTGCATGCACGTACAAATACATACACAAATATGCATACCCACATGTACATACTTACGTACATACAGAGGTGTAAGAATAAAAGCACATATGTACACGTGCATACATATTGTACGTACATGTATGTATTTACTATACACACACCTTCTCATGTACGTACTAATCTACATATACGTACGTATGTTTGTACATAAAAATGACTTGTGCTGTACAAGGTGCCCTACCTCGGGGTGTGCGTGAGGTGAACTCGCGATCGAAATAGAAGGCATCATCCGGACGTCCGCAGGCTGGCTTGAAAGGAGGATCAACTTTTCTTTGGTAGAGTTTCTACAAGCAACATACGTACCAACAGTCAGAGGAGAACAACGTGCACTCGACTATCACAACAGACTGAAAGGAGGGTGGAGTGTGAACTGTTACAGTGGAACCTCTCTATTAAGGACACTTTGGGACCTTAATTTTAGTCCTTAATGCAGAGGTTTCCTCAATTCAGAGGTCATTTAATACACTACAGTACTACACTGGGTCACAGAATGGTGTCCTTATTACAGAGGTTTGTAATAGAGAGGTTCCACCGTGTAGGTATGTGCGTATATGGACTACGTATTACGTATAATATGTACATGTACGTATATATATTACATATACGTATGTACGTATTAGTTACGTATGTCCCTTCCACACAGGATGTGCAGCTAATACCGTCACACCGATCAGTTAATGGAAAGGGTGCTGTATCATTAATGGCTTGATTACAAGTGTGCTGTACTGGCAACAGAAAGTGCGCTGTAGAGGTTTCATGAACCACTTTTTCCTTTGATGCACATACGTATGTACCTGCCTACCATGACACAAGTATAAATATGGACTATTAACATGTGGTATAACCTTTAGGATCTGGTAGCACAGAGCACTACTACTACAGTCGGTAGTACAGTAGAACCTCTCTATCAAAGGACACTCTGAATATAGGATACCAAAGAAATTACCTCCCTACAAAGGACACTCTGAGAGACCAAATGGACTTTTCTATAGTGCTAGTACATTTTCACCTCTGAAGAGTGGACAACCTCTCTACAGTGGACAAATCAGCTGATCCCAATGTGTCCTTTATGAAGAGGTTCCACTGTGAATAGAGATTCTGATAGATGCACATATTCCTAGATGTTTCAACTTGGAGAGTAAAGGACCAGTAAAAGGAGGCCTCTAAAGACAGGTGGTCTTTATACAGAGGTGCTTTACTGTAGTTGAGTTGACACAGGGAGTAGTTGGTCACTTAGGACAGGTGGTCTTTGTGTGGATGTGGTTTTTATAACAGGTTCTGTTGTATCGAGCAAACTCTGAAAGGAAGCCCACACACGATATTTGTAACTTGATCACATACCAGAGGGGTAGGGTTGTGTACTCCCGGTAATGGGTTAGCATACTGGATGCACCCATCTTACCTCCCCCACACCAGACAGACTAGTTAATTCAAATACACGTACGTATGTATGGATTGATGGATGGATGGATGGATGGGTGGATAAGGTTAACTTGAATACACCTTACTAATCAGCTCCATGCTAATTTGAACACACATGACCAATCAGATTTAAAAGATGTAATTCAAATACACACACATGACCAATCAGGATCAAGCTAATTCAAATACAACCACATGACCAATTAGCTCCATGTCCAACTAATTGAATTTCCACCAATTCAGATCTAATACAATAGCAATTATGGAGGTGTACACATACGTATGTATACACATGTCCTAGCTGATAGCTTGCACACTTGTATACAGCTCCTCATCTACTGCAGTTGTACCAACTGGAATGACTGAATAGGTGTATTGTAGAACCTGTATGTACGTATATAAAGACCACCCAAGGGACCGGTGAAAGGTGATCTTTAAACACAGGTGGTCTTTATACAGAGGTGCTTCACTGTAGTTGAGTTGACACAGTGGATAGTCCAATAGTGGTCACTTAAGACAGGTGGTCTTTATACAGAGGTGCTTCACTGTAGTGGAGTTGACACAGGGGACAGTTCAATAATTGGTCACTAAGGGCAGGTGGTTTATGCAACAGGCTCCAATGTACTTGACTGAGAAAATCAGCCATCCAACTACAAAGCTACATACGTACATACAAAGGTACACAGGTACACTCACTGCCCAGTCAATCTTCGCGAAGAACGAATGAGCTTTAATTGCCTCTATTCCATTTGGTCCATGTCCCAGTCTGTTCTGTGGGTTTCGCTTGAAGAGTGCTCTCAGAAGACTCTGAGCTTCAGGGGTGAGGAACTGTGGCATGCCTAACTTTGCCCTGGAAAAAGTGAAGAGAAAGGGAGTAGTATTTACAGTACGTATGCACGTACGTACCCACTGGAGAGCCAGTGTAAAAAGACCACCCAAGGGACTGGTAAAAAGGCAGTCTCTAAACACAGGTGGTCTATATACAGAGCTGCTTTACTGTAGTTGAGTTGACATGAT
>OZ026552.1:4974047-4979047 GCA_964020155.1 Chondrilla cf. caribensis | reverse complement strand
TGCATACATGGACCCAACAAGGGAACACCAAGGCGGACAGGATCAGCGGTTCTCCAATTAGTATGAACACCCAACCACTTGTGTCCTTGATTTATCCCCCAAATACCCCCACAGCATAGTTTAAACAGAGCCCAAACACACTCTCACATGGATGTACATACGTACGCATGCATGCTGATAGTCATCTGCATACATATAATAATTATGTATGTATATAGTATGCGTGTGTGTGCGTGTGTGTGTGTTTGTGTGTGTGTGTGTGTACATGAGTGTGTGTGTGTGTGTGTGTGTGTGTGTGTGTGTGTGTGTGTGTGTGTGTGTGTGTGTGTGTACGTGAGTGTGTGTGTGTGTGTGTGTGTGTGTGTGTGTGTGTGTGTGTTTGTGAGGAGAAACACAATGATCCATACCCACAAGTACACGTAGGACAATAATGTTGAAGACACTTCAGACTGTCTCGAGTGGATACAGAACAGAGTATACATACTCATAGGATTGACAGGAGAGCACCTACTGTGCTAAGCAGGGGATATACTGAACTACGAACATAGGGTAGAAATGGACTATTATGGTCATATACAGAAAACAGTGATGAAACTGCTAATAGAGTATCATTAAATCGGGATATTCTATACGTACAGTTTATTCAACTCGAGTCAAAACTGCTTAGCTCAAATATTTGGGTAAATTACTTGGGTATGCCTATCCCAGTAGTTTCTCTCTCTCTCTCTCTCATACACACACACACACACACACACACACACACACACACACACACACACACACACTCGAAATATAAATTTTAGGCAGAGCAACTGTTTCCAAAGAAAAGCATTATTAGTGGTCTCCAGAGGTCAGACCTCCCGGAACACTCTGACTAACACCATATCAATAGGACAACCACCCTTCACGCAACAGATAACATTCATCAACATCAAGCAGAAATCCTTGAAGTTTTATGTACCCAGTGTGTGTGTGTGGTACAGAGAGGGACAGATTGAAATGGACAAGAGGAAGGGGAAAGGCTTGAAAGCAAACATCATCAACAAACTGGCACAAGCTTCCTCTCACAGTCACGAAGAAACAAACCAAGCTTTACAAGTTCTACCGTAGATACTACGTGGAGTACGTACAATCCAACACAGTAACGTGGGCACGAAGTAACTTGGACAAAATTACACCGAGACTTCAATGCACACGCGAATACGACGAACAGAGAAGGTACCGAAGTCACGCATACGTACCTGGCTGATGTCCATGCTTTCCCCTGGATCTTCTGGCTTAATAGGCAAGTTGTTCTCCCAAGGATGAGCGTTAGCCAAAGGCATGTTGATGAACGCGTTAGCACAGCGGCCTTGACAGATATCTACAACGAAACGGAACAAACTTTCACACAGTGACTTTGCTAGCCGGGGCGCACACACAGCCACCCTAGAGGAAGGGAGCCACAGACAACGACAATGTGTTCAGCAACAGCTTTACCGGTCATTCCTATTCTATGGATCCCGGGCTAATGGTAACTGTCTACACTGAGCTGGACGTCCGTACGAATCCTTCAAACGAGAGGGGTAGTGATGACACCTTCGGAGCGTGTTCGACGAGGAATTCTTATAAAGTCTTTCAAATGATAGGCACAAAACCACAAATACGAGATATCACGTAGGATCTGTACTCTATTAACGGTCCCCGGCAATATGATTCGCGTGTAATAGGTACTGTGAATCCACTTCAACCAGGGTACATCGATCAATTACAGCAATCCGTGCCAACACACTGTTGATTGGCTGTGATTTTCGCGTCGGCGTCCTTGAGCGGTACAATTAAAGGGCTGACAGGAACAACGGTATAAAAATCAAAGCCGACTGCACAAAGAAATTTCAAATCTAATAATTTCCAAAGGATTAGATCACGATATGACACAAGTTCCGTATTTCATCCGACTTCCCCCGACCTTCCATTCATGGTGACATGTTTGATGACAAATGTTACCTTCCTTTACAGAGTTCGCCCCATATGCGCACGCGTGCATAAATGTGGTTTTCACCATCGCTTTCGACACAAATCGGAAGACTTGTATCCCTCTCGAAATGCTTACCTAGTTCAAAAAAGCCTTCGAAAAGTATTACCCAGTTTTTCACTGATAACGTGCCCTCAATTGAGTCTGTATAGACCTTTTCTTTTACGAAGACTCTTCAGCCTACTAGTACACTACTTTCGCAGGAGATCCGTGCTTCCAGACAAGATAATCGTATTCATGGAGCACATGGCCGATAAGAATATTCATAGGGTAATTGGGCGCCATTTTACTACCAGTGGGCAATATGGCTCAAACGGTGGGTGTCACGTCTGGGAAGATAATTTTGCCAGCTAGACTGGATTCACCCTACGTGTCTGATTCTTGTTCCCCAATTAGAATAACGAAGCCAAACGGGAGGAATTTCGAAAGTACCTGGAAAAGAACGGGGTTCTGGATGCATTAACCAAAGGTAGCACCCATTACCTGTACATACTTCAACCTGATATTCCGGCGGTATTCATCATTTTGTCCTCCTAACTCCCTTTACAGTTCTTGTTGGACTTTATGAAGAACCAGATAAGCCTAATGATGCGTTAGAGTATCCTTCTCTTTACCAATATGTTAGCTGTTAGATTTATTTGGCGTCAACATAGACTTAACTTCCATTTCTATGGTGCCGCAGCGACCATTCATCGATGAAGTACTCTTTAATATCGTGATATTGTGTGCTGCACGTCCAGAGCATATAGTGTCTGGTGTGAGACCATTGTATATACCTGAATTTGCCGTGCAGTTTTGACAAAAAAATTGAACTACCATAGTCTGTACAATGTGCTTCTGGTGTAGATAAATGAACTTAACTGTTCACAAAGATTTGTGAAGAAGCATCTTCATTCTGGTTCTGCTGGGGTGGATGTAGAGGTACTTCAACGAGAGGTTGAGGAGTTGAGAGAGAGGAATCAGGCGCTCGAAGAAGAAAATGCTCAGTTAAAAGAAGCGGTAAATATATACAACTGTTTTACTCCCCAGTGGTGTCTGACCCTGAAATTCATCTATTGCACCTCCAAATCAAGCTATCCTGTTAAACATTGTATTCAAATGTCATTGCTTTTTTTCCACCTTCTGCAGTTGGAGAAATTGGAAGGAAGTGTTTAGCTCTCGATATACTTTGTGTATGCTAAATATGGTTCTACTACTCGACTGAACCTTTTTGTAACCATGAATGTTAGCGTTATGTCTCTATTTGCACGACAATACATCCACCAAGTATTATCACACCACAAATGTATGTATCTTGTGTGTTCTGTGTTGCAAGTTGTAATCAACGATCATGCATTGCGATCGAATAGCTGTCCCGTATTACGTTCGATGACCAATTACTTTGATGGCAAATTATTGTTCCAAATGGCTGGATAAGGTGTCAATGTGTACCAGTATGTGTGTGTGTGTGTGGCTTTAATTGGACATACAATTTACCATTACTTTGATGCACAAAGAAATTTTCTTGCTGTGTCAGCAATCAAAAATCACCCATTCACTCATATTGTTAAGATAAAAAGTTAAATACCGTATATTATATTTTTGAAATGTGAAAAATTGTTACACAATATGTGGAACTAATGAAATTAAATAATATTATATTGTCATAATTAATGCAAATACATACACTTTACAGCAATATATATGGTCCAAAGTGTTTGGTACTTGGAAATACTTTTAAGGGCACACAAATCTACTTAGAATGGACACTTACCATTACCAGAAGTGTGTAATAACTAACCAGGAGCGTGCACTAACAAGGAGTGTGTAATAACCAGGAGTGTACGTAATAACCAAGAGTGTGCACTAACCCATTACCGTGAGTGTGTAATAACCAGGAGTGTGCACTAACAAGGAGTGTGTACTAACCCGTTACTGGGAGTGTGCACTAACCGGGAGTGTGTGCTAACCAGGAGTGTGCACTAACCAGGAGTGTGTACTAACCAGAAGTGTGCATTAACCAGGAGTGTGCACTAACCAGGAGTGTGTAATAACCAGGAGTGTGCACTAACGAGGAGTGTGCACTAACCAGGAGTGTGCACTAACCAGGAGTGTGTAATAACCAGGAGTGTGTACTAACCAGGAGTGTGCACTAACGAGGAGTGTGCACTAACCAGGAGTGTGTAATAACCAGGAGCGTGTACTAACCAGGAGTGTGCACTAACCGGGAGTGTGTAATAACCAGGAGTGTGTACTAACCAGGAGTGTGCACTAACCAGGAGTGTGCACTAACCAGAAGTGTGTGTATTAACCAGGAGTGTGCAATAACCAGGAGTGTGCACTAACCGGGAGTGTGTAATAACCAGGAGTGTGTAGTAACCAGGAGTGTGCACTAACCAGGAGTGTGCACTAACCAGGAGTGTGTACTAACCAGGAGTGTGCACTAACGAAGAGTGTGCACTAACCAGAAGTGTGTGTATTAACCAGGAGTGTTCACTAACGAGGAGTGTGCACTAACCAGAAGTGTGTGTATTAACCAGGAGTGTGCACTAACCAGGAGTGTGCACTAACCAGGAGTGTGTAATAACCAGGAGTGTGTACTAACCAGGAGTGTGCACTAACGAAGAGTGTGCACTAACCCGTTACTGGGAGTGTGCACTAACCAGGAGTGTGCACTAACCAGGAGTGTGTACTAACCAGGAGTGTGCACTAACCAGAAGTGTGTACTAACCAGGAGTGTGTACTAACCAGGAGTGCGTACTAACCAGGAGTGTGTACTAACCAGGAGTGTGTACTAACCAGGGTAATTACTGAGCAAGTTGTACTGTGGTTTCAGGCATTGGCCATGCACAGTATTGCAACACAGTCAATAAAACACTTGTAGTCACTTTCCTCTTGACCACTTCATTAGTGAAACGATGCACATACGTAGACACAAAACATTAAAAAACTAACAACATTCTGGAAAGTAATTGTGCAAGATCTTTATTGCTGTTTCGTAGTTATC
>OZ026552.1:4906547-4969047 GCA_964020155.1 Chondrilla cf. caribensis | reverse complement strand
ATGAGGTACAGTCACCATACATAAGTATGGTAAGAGGCACTCCATAATCCAACAACCTCCTAATCCAACATTATTCTCAGGTCCCATTGACTGTCGGATTAGAGAGGTTTCACTGTACTGTACTTTGACATCTCATACCATACTACACAAATTTAAAATGTAGAAAAAAATTAGATTATAAAATTTATCGTATGTACATTATTATTATGCTGTTGGTTAATATCCCCCACACGGTTCTTCTTCTTCTCGAAAGAATTGATCCACAATTGTAAAACTTAATTGGTAAATATCCATATTTTCGTGACATTGAAGTCTTTCAATCTCATCCAAACCTGAAGGGAGAAAATGTTGAAAGTTCAAGATAATGTACTGTATGAACATTTGGTCAATGTGGTCTATAGGCCAATTTTAAGAGCAGCTGTACTCCTCCTGAGAACCCAGCGACAATTTATCACGACTCAAGCTTCTTCTGAATCCCAACCAGCACTCTTCAAATTATTAATGATTGATGATTTTAAATTACTACGCGGTCCAACTTGTTCAGTAAGTGATTCGAATGTTATACCAATTTCTTATCAGAAGTACTAGCTATCAGCACTGGTTGACATAGCGTACATGAACTAGAGAGTAAGTGAGGTGTACGTACTAACAGAAGAGTGTGCTAACCAGGGTTGTGTACTAACCAGGAGTGTGTACTAACCAGGAGTGTGTGCTGCTAACCAGGAGTGTGTACTAACCAGGAGTGTGCACTAACCAGAAGTGTGTACTAACCAGGAGTGTGTGCTAACCAGGAGTGTGTACTAACCAGGAGTGTGTACTAACCAGGAGTGTGTACTAACCAGGAGTGTGTACTAACCAGGAGTGTGTGCTAACCAGGGTTGTGTACTAACCCAGATACTTACTAAGCAAGTTGCACTGTAGTCGCACCATATCGCTTAACTGTTGAGTATTAAATGTTATACTGCTGTTACGGTTTCTATACATCTTCCACAAATTGACAAGGTACCTGTCCTTGTATTACTGTTGAGCTTCCAGGACAAAGTCCTACCACTTACCATCTGCTTTCTCTATTGCGGTTGTATATGGGTTGACCTCTTCACTGGCACCAACCTCCAACACACGTTTCAGAGCTTTCAGGATATTCAGAAGAACCTCCTCAACATAACAATTTAGAAGATCACACAATGCATTAAGGCAGTTGTGGGAGACGGCATATCTGTCATGTGTGGAATAAACTTTAGGTGAAAACCTCCAATAAGGCATTTATACAAATTTTAGGATACAGTGTATTGTCAAGTATTACACACACACAACCACACGCACATGCACACAATCATACACACACACACACAAACACATACACACACACACACACACACACGCACACACACGCACGCACGCACATGCACACACACATACCATACACACACACACACACACACACACACACACACACACACACACACACACACACACACACACACACACACACACACACACACACACACACACACACACCATACTCATACACACATGTATTAGCAGTCAATCATACTCATTCCTGGATCGCACACACTCACCTGATCTGGTCGGGATTCCCCCTCTGTAATAAAGTACATATACATTTGCAACATTTTTCGTAGATTCTAAAAGATCCTTGGTCGAGGAACAATTCGATAACTTGTGTTATCAATCCTGAGTCAATAGCACTCTAAATGAGAAGAGTTACTAAATCAGATACAGTATGTTCTTTGTAAACTTAAAAAGGTTATGAAGGAAATACAGTCAGACCACTTTACATCACCCTTGGTGGCGCTCCCATATACTAGCAAACAGTTGAACCTCTTCACTACATCACCCTTGGTAGTGCTCCCATACACTTGTATACAGTCAGACCTCTTTACAACATCACCCTTGGTAGTGCTCCCATACAGTAGTATACAGTCAGACCTCTTTACAACATCACCCTTGGTAGTGCTCCCATACAGTAGTATACAGTCAGACCTCTTCACAACATCACCCTTGGTAGTGCTCCCATACACTAGTATACAGTCAGATCTCTTTACAACACCACCCTTGGTAGTACTCCCATACACTTGTATACAGTCAGACCTCTTTACAACATCACTCTTGGTAGTGCTCCCATACACTTGTATACAGTCAGACCTCTTCACAACACCACCCTTGGTAGTGCTCCCATACACTAGTATACAGTCAGATCTCTTTACAACACCACCCTTGGTAGTGCTCCCATACACTAGTATACTGTATACATGTGACTCACTTGAATCTGCTGCTGTGTTCCTTCAACTATATTGGACAGAAAGCTTATCACTTCACGATCAACAGATTCGGGAAATTTATCATTTACGAAAACGTGCGTCATGTGCCCTAACACACCCATGTCCAGCACCATCTGTAGATAAAGGATATTGTGAAATTTTTGTCCATTATTGTCAACTTTGGGTAATTTGCAGATTTACATACTTGTCTTCGAGCATCACTGCCACGAGCTATATTTCCAAATAGTCTGATAATAGGCACAACTACTGATCTCTTATCTCTGAGAATAGGAGAAAGAAAACCATTATACATATGTATGTATTTACATGTACAGTGGGACCTCTCTATTACAAACCTCTGAAAAGTGGAAACCTCTATAATAAGGACACCATTCTGTGTCCCAGTCTAGTACTGTAGTGTATTAAGTGACCTCTGAATTGAGGAAACCTCTGTAATAAGGACTATAATTAAGGTCCAAAAGTGTCCTTTATAGAGAGGTCTCACTGTATACGTAAATTTAGATAAGAAATGTAATCGTCACAAGACTATCAGTCAGACAGACAGATGTACATACAAACATATAGCCAACTAGACAGACAGACAGGCAGACAGACAGACAGATGTACATACATACATATAGCCAACTAGACAGACAGACAGGCAGACAGACAGATAGACAGATGTACATACATACATATGGCCAACTAGACAGACAGACAGATGTACATACATACATATGGCCAACTAGACAGACAGACAGGCAGACAAACAGACAGACTGACGTACATACATACATACGACCAACTAGACACACAGACAGGCAGACAGACAGATAGATGTACATACATACATACGGCCAACTAGACAGACAGACAGATGTACATACATACATACATACGACCAACTAGACAGACAGACAGGCAGACAGACAGATAGACAGATGTACATATATACATATGACCAACCAGACAGAACGATAGACAGACGGACAGACAGAGAGATGAACAGATATGCATACATATATAGATACATATGTATGTACATACAAACATATGTATAATAGAGACCGTCTGAGAGACAGATGGATGAATGAACACATACTGGTACAAATGAGGCAGTAGTAATGGACAAACTCCAGAATCAATGACATGCTGTACGGTTGGGCCTCCATCTGCTAGGTAGGAAAGCGCCCAGCAAATATCGGGGGTAGCTTCCTCGTTCTCCTTGTTAAGGACAATCTCCTTCATGATTCCAAACAATTGCATTATCTGTGTAGGCAAAGCAACTCAGTATATGCACACACACACACGCACGCACACACACACACACACACACGCAAACACACACACACACACACACACACACACACACATGCACACACACACACGCACACACACACCTTTTCAATATCAGGGTATGGGTGGTATCGACAAATGTTTGAAATTACCCAAGAAACTGTGTTAACACAACTTTTAGGCAGTTGGTTTAGGTCCTTATGAAATCTGATACAAAGATAAGATCATAGCAAGTTGAACATGTCATTATCAGCATACAAACAAAATTTAACATTTTACATGCAGTAGACACACGTCGTACACTACACACTACACCCACTACACCCACTACATACACTACACACACTACACACACTACATACACTACATACACTACACACACTACATACAAAGTGTGTGAACATACTTCAGTATAGCAGGGACTATCCCATGGTCCAGTACATAGTCTCTCAGTTCAACACCATCAGCAACGATGTTTCCTAGAGCCCAGATTGCCTGTAGAGATGTTGATACTACTCTGGAACATACCGGAGACAGGGGTGTGCTCAATACCCAACTGTATATGTATATGTATATACGTATGTACACCACACACACACACACACACACACACACACACACACACACACACACATACACACACACACACACACACACACACACACACACAAACACACACACACACACACACACACACACACACACACACACACACACACACACACACACACACACACAAACCTGCTCAATAAGCTTAATGTTCTCATGAGATAATAGCTGTATCAGAGGTGGCACTCCTCCGGCATCAACAACCATTCTGGTAAACCTGCTCTCTCCACTGGCCATGTTGGTGACGATCCATGCACTTTCCAACTGACAAGAGACATAAGAGATTTGACAGTACCACAACCACTTTTGACACATACAGTGGAGCCTATAATACAGACTACGTCCACTTCTGAACCATTCAGTAAATCACTTTGACCAAACGGGGATGATCTTACGTGTAAGTCAGGGTCCTTGGTGGTGGAGAGCAACTGAACAATTCGTGGAAGAATGTTGAGATCGACGATCGCAGAAATGCTGAAATCACCTGCAGGTGACGATTGACATTCGATAACACAGGCATACCTCACAGTAGAAACAAGGTGACTAACTCACGTTGTTGAGTAAACTTTCTGAAGTACACGATGGGTCCAAGAAGGTCTCTTTCATTCTCAGAATAGAGGAGCTTTGCCTCAGCCTCCATCTCCTCTTGTGAGTAGGGAACAAGGCTCTCCTTCCCACTCTCATGCCCTTCACCATCCTCATCCTCCTCAATTCCATCCATCTCTTCACAGTAATTCTCAACCAAACCCACTTGTTGTAATTGTTTTATGTCTTCATTTTGCTCAATCTCTTCTTTGTCCATGGATTCTCCTTGGGACATCAGCTGGCTGTCATCATCACTCCCATTATTTCCATCTTCTAAAAGATCTTCGTTTGGTTCAGAAAGGTTTCGCCTTTTAGTAAGCTTTAACAGCGACAAATCAGATACAATATAATGTACACGCGGGAAACGGGATTAACCAGTACTCAACCATATATACCGGACCCATATGTGGCCGCTAAACATCACTACATTAAGGGACCCGTCCCACATGCATTACCCCGTACGCGTGTTATCTTATCAGCTAACTAGCACACTATACCTCTTTTTCCCGCTCTTCCTTTCTCAATTTTATTCTGGCTAACAGTTTTCTGGTACTCTTCACATCTCTCGGCTCTTTCGTTGTACGCTTGTAGTCTTTTAGTCGATGTGTGTCCACGTCCGTTGACTTCGTGCAAGCCATAATTCAGGAGTTATGCATATATTGAGGGTTCTCCAAGCATGTTATTCGATTGTCTATGTTCTAAGCGACCATCTTGAACGACTTGCGTCATAATGAATTCCGTCCCGCACGTGCGTATAATATAGTCTTGCCTGCTACGACTGTCTTTCTTTCTAAACGCCTTCAACTACAACGTTTTGTATCACTCTTTCATCTTCAAAGGTCGTCATGCGTAGTTTTGCTATAAATGTAGCCTCATTTTGCTAGTAATCAGCTTGAGTTAAAGCGAGTCGAGTTCGATTTACGAGAAACGTAGGATATAAGCGTTAACTTCACATTTGGTGTCGGAATTGGGATTCATTCGTTCAGTCGCCAACGAGGAACCACTTGTGTTTATGACCACGAGGTCGGGACGACATTACAGTATTTATCAGGATAGATATCGAGAGGAAATGGAGGACACAGTGGCAGGCGCCCCAAGTGTTGCAGCTAAATTAAAGATAGATATTAAATATTTATACAGGAAAACCCCGTCAGTGGGAGAACCCCTTAGATTGACAAAGTTCACCAACACAGATGATGTGGAGGTCTACTTGACGACATTCGAGAGAATGACGGAGGCCTATGCCGTGAAGAAGGCCAGGTGGGCTTTTGTGCTGATACCACAGTTGACGGGGAAGGCCCAGCAAGCGTATGCTGCTATATCAGGGGATATGACAGGAGACTATGACCGGGTGAAAGAAGCCATCCTGAAGCGATACAACATTAACGAGGAGAGTTATTGCGTGAGTTTCAGAGGTATCAGCAAGAAACCCGAGGAATCATACAGCGATATGTCCACCAGGGCTGAGACCTGATCAGGAAGTGGACCAGAAACTACCACAGTATGGATGACGTGCTGGAAGTGTTCACGGTGGAACAAATGTTAAACTCGCTTCCCGGAGGAATGTGAATCTGGGTGAGTGAGCATAAGCCCAAAACTGCAGCTGAGGTTGGAGTATTGGCAGACGACTACACCCAGGCCAGAGGGCACAAGGACGCGGGACGCAGTTACACTAGTGGCACCTGACAATCTCAGAGAGACAAGCGAGGCATCCCGGTGATGTCATAAGTGTGGCAGACCAGGCCACTTAGCCAGAGATTCCCCTCAAAAGGTGTCCAGAGAGAGATTCTCCTTGCCCAGGGCGCTTGGTGAGACAGTCGTAGCAGGCACATGTGTGTCTAGCTTGGTCCGGCTCCACAAGATTAGCACACACCTCACTAGTAATACATATGGCTACATAATGAAAACATGAAAAGTAATATGGCACAATGATATATAAAGAGACAAAGTAGTGAAATCGAAGCAGGATATTTACATTACTGAGTTAACATAAAGCACTAAAACAGGGCTTCGACTTTGGTTTTCTGACCCATTACTGCAGTCTCACATATGTACACATACAAAGAATGTAGGCTATGTCCAGGCTACAGAGTGGCTCAGTCAATAGCCTTGTCTTTCTGTTCTCCAACTGAGCACATTTCAACGATGGAGCGGCAACACTGGGCTATAGCGACATTGGTGGGATGTTCCTGTAGGGCTTCAATTTTATCCAAACCTGAGAAGAAATCCCTAAAATGTAACAACCAGATATCATGGTGTTGTGACAAAGAAACTAGCATACCTACCATTAGCTTCGTCCAAGATTGCTACATAATGTTCTCTCTCTGGTTGACCACTGGCACTCTCTAACAAGGACTTCAGAGCTTCAACAATGCATTGTATGATATCATTGTCTGAAGTGTTGGAGAGCAGAGCACAGAGTGGAGGTAGACAGCCTTGAGAGACAGCATATCTGATGGAGACAAGAACCACACCAGATGGCTTACTGTAGTGTAGAACCACCCACAGATTGTCAAACCATGGTCAAATCCACATACATTGTATTTATTAACCCTCACTCACTCCTCATTCACACTTCACTCACTCCTCCACTCCTCATTAACTCTTCACTCACTCTGACCTTATGTACATATCACTCATTCCTCACACATCTCCCACTCCTTACACTTTACTCACTCCTCACCCACTCCTCACTCACATCTCCACAGTCTTCACATGTGTACATTCCCCCCACACACAAGTCCCCCCTCCACACACACACTTGTTAATATTGTCCGGTTCACTCTCACCTCTGTTGGTCAGGACTGCCTCCGGACAGCATGTTACACACACACTTACAACACTCCTTTTGGACTTTATATTCTTCTCGTGAGAGTTTGTTAACAATAATTCCCATCAAATTACATGTTACGACAGTCTAAAGAATAGTAACGGACACACATTCTGTGAGTACACAACACACAAATTTGATTTGACTCAAAAAGGCCACCAAACACATACTACACAATATAACAACAGATACGTATACTAAATTGCGTATTACTTGGATTTGTTGTGGTGTTCCTGACAAAATGTTTGATAAGAGGTGAAACACCTCTATGTCCAAATAGCTTTTGCCAATTGCAACACAGCGCTCCAAGTGTTCCAAGACCCGCATTTCAATCACAAACTGGGAAACAGACCACATGAAGAGATCACAAACATCTATCACATATGCTGCACATAGTCAGTGGGAATAAAATTATATTGCAACATGCACACATATCATAGAAGTGGCATACATATGTTCAGTATGTTATGTATTAGTGCTGGGACGATAAATCAAT
The DNA here is from genome assembly GCA_964020155.1 of Chondrilla cf. caribensis. Classification (NCBI taxonomy): domain Eukaryota; kingdom Metazoa; phylum Porifera; class Demospongiae; order Chondrillida; family Chondrillidae; genus Chondrilla; species Chondrilla cf. caribensis. The sequence continues at coordinate 4,960,949 of OZ026552.1, read as the reverse complement.
CAATTTATTGATTTTGCTCAAATTTTCATTTAATGGAATTGATTGATTACAGGAAGTAATTAGAACAAAAGAACAGGAAGTACCTCCCACCTTATTACCCAGAACCTTCACTCCATGGGTTCAATTTTGTACTTCAAGACTACCTGAAATGTGAAGGAATCTAATGACATCAGATCACATCTATTGGATGACTACTCAGTTCGGGAAAGTGGGAGTGGTTACCAGTTATGCCCATTAGATTACTACTGTTGATTAATTGATTAATACTATGCACTGATGATCGATTAGAAAATTACAGTCATTAATTCTGAGCACTAGTATGTATGTACATGTGAGCTACATACATATATACCAGTGCTGTGCTGGGAATTGGTAATACAATACATACAATACACTACTATAGCAGACACTTACTTGTTTATGTGCAATTTTTCCTGAAGCAATTTGCCCAAACATTTTCAAGATAGGCACAGTTACTCTTGCACTCCGAATCATCCAATCTTGACTAAAATTAATGTTGATTGAATTTGGATCATGATAGAAGTACACACAGTTGTATTATTTTATGTAAATACACATGACACATACATATAATATACACACTTACTCATCTAGCTGATCAGATATAATATGACATATTTCTGAATCCATTACAACTTGGACTCCATTATCATTTCCATCAGTGAGGAAAACGAGTGCCCAGAAAACATCACAAAGAGCTGAATCAGTACTCTTGTTTAGGACAATCTCCTTCATCACTCCAAACAATGGTGCTACCTATAGACACAGAGAACACATCCTGTAGACTGAAATACACAAGGTACACTTGTACAACCAGCAATAGAACCATTGTACAGATGTACTGTATACAACTTCCCAACACTACACCACACACACACACACACACACACACACACACACACACACACACACACACACACACACACACACACACACACACCACATACACACACACACACACACACACACACACACACACACACACACATACACACACACCACACACACACACACACACACACACACACACACACACACACACACACACACACACAGACACACAGACACACATACACAGACAGACAGACAGACACTGCACACACCTTTTCAAAAGCAGGGTAGGGTTTGTGTCTACAAATGTTTGAAATCACCCAAGAAAGAGTATCTATGAACTTCCAGGGCATTTTATCCAAGCCCTTATCAAATCTAATACAAACATAGCAAAATTCCAGCTGGTTGAACTGGAAACTGGACTGTACAGTTTGAGATAACTCACATAAAGTACGGGAGCTGATTATATACAATTTACAGTTGTCAATAATATACAATTTTAATGTAGAACACATATGACAAACTACACATACTACACACACTACACACACTACACACACTACATACACTACACACACTGCACACACTACACACTACACACACTACATACACTACACATACTACATACACTACACACACTACACACACTACATACAAAGTGTGTGAACATACTTCAGTATAGCAGGGACTATCCCATGGTCCAGTACATAGTCTCTCAGTTCAACACCATCACCAATGATGTTTCCTAGAGCCCAGAGTGCCTGTAGAGATGTTGATACTACTCTGGAACATACTGGAGACATGGGTGTACTCAATATCCAACTGCAAATATACATACATATGTATACCACACACGCACGCACTCATGCACCCATGCACACACACACACACTTGCTCCATTTGATCATAATCATCAAAAGACAAGATCTCCATCAAAGCAGGTACTGCTCCAGCATCAACAATCTGTTGAGTATACTTGCTATCTCCACTGGCAATGTTAGTAACAGCCCATGACACCTCATACTAACGAAGGAGATACAACTTTTCATATTGAGGTTTGAACATATTGTACGGTAACATCCAAGTAAACCTACACATAACGCTGGATCTTTGGCACAAGAAAGCAGCTGAACAAATCGGGGGAGAATGTTGAGGTCGACAAATTTGGAAATTGGGGGGTTATGAATATTATTAGACAGCATTTCTCTAAAATATTTAACAGATTCAAGAAGATCACTTTCATTCTCAGAATATAGCAGCTTTGCTTTAGCCTCCATGTTCTCTTGAGTGTAGGGATTGTTTCTCATAATCTCTTTGTTATCATCCTCTTTGCCATCTTCATCACAATCACTTCCACCTGGTGTTTGCTCATCTCGCTCAACCTCTTCCTGCATAAGCTCTTCCTCAACCAATCCTTGAGACATCTGACTATCCTCCACATCACTATTGTCACCCAGGACATCTCCTCCTTCTAGTGAATGGTCATCCTGGTTCATACCAACCATACGTCTTCTCGCGAACTACAAAGAGAACAAGGAAGATATGAACAATAAACCATGATGATGTAAAGTTCAACTCCATAAACAGTAAAAGTTTAGTACAGCATACACAGTTAAACTTGTTCAGTACTACCTTGAAGGGTACACTAAATCTGTACTTTTATCGGATGTACTTGCTATCAGTACTGGTTGACATGGTGTACATGAGCTAGGGAATGAGTGAAGTCTACATGCATATACGCTTCTAACTAGGAGTACTTACAGTCCAAATTGTTTAGCAAGCACCCCAATTAATTTTCCCGGTTAGGAAGTAATTTGAAGTACACACCAAATCCGTACAAGTATATGCTCAGTTAGTTTGTGGCTGACATATAGCTAGCTTGTGTGTGAGGAACATACGTATAATATTTTTATTGGATATTAAAACAAAAATGATTGAAATCAACCATAACTATATTTACATGCTACCTCCAAAGATGGATTGAGAACATCACTTTGACACAAAATTCGAAAATCGCTAATATAACGATAATAATATTTTACGAAGCAAACGTAAATTAGAATTACAGTATAAGAATCGGGGTAGCCTCTTGGTTGTCCAACCGGGTGAAACGTACAGGCTTATCGATGTTTTGTGTATTCGTGCCGATCGAACATACTAATTCCCTATAGCTAGCTATACCTCATTCTCTCTTCGATCTCGTCTCAATTTGATTCCCGCCAGTAGCTTCCTAGTGCTTTTCACATCTTCTGTCTCTTTCGATGTACGCTTGTAGTCTTTCAGTCGATGGCAGACTACGTCCGTTGTATCCATAAAAGCCATTCCACGGAGAAACAATTCATCTGTTAGTTCTGATCGGCCATTTTGGATGAAGTTGCGCAATTCCATTACACAGCAAATCCTGCGATGAATCCAATTACATTATTTTCATAAATATGATATGTACACGTTAACAGCATTGTGACCAAATGTGATATAATATAAACGCTTCAAATTCAGACCATCCAATCTACACAAAGTACTGAAATATGGCTGTTTGCTCATTCGATATTACAGCTTCACACGTGAGGGTACAAAGATTGCAGTTGACATCCAGGGCTCCAGAGTGCCTCAATCCACAGTCCCCTCATCATGTTCTTCAGATTTCTCACAGATCTCAATGATGGACCCAGAGCACTCAGCTATATCAGCATTGAGATGACTTATCAGATCTCCAATTTGATCTAAAACTAAAGATAACAACTTTTAGTATAAGTGATTAATAATTGAATGATATACAGTGCAACATATCAAATGGCATTAAAGACATAAAAATGTCTGAAAGTGTCTATTGAATAGGATGTCAACCATAGACAAGACCTTTTAGATAACGCTTTTCATTTTGTAATGTACATTTCTATTTATAATAAATTCCATCCCGCACACGTGCGTCTCTTGGTCTGTCTCCGAGAGACTAGCACACAACTTTATACTTGGTTGTTTGTTAACCATGAGCTGCTGTGTAATAACATACCACAATGACAGTGTGGGTGTACTATGTATGGTGACATGGTATAATTATACATATTTTGTATAAATACATACATGTATCTATCTTCTATCTATCTATCTATCTATATAATTCAGTTCGTTTGTTTGTTTGTTCGCGATTCGGGCAGAACCTACTGCACAGGGTGCAACCAAACTCTCAGGGATTATGAAATACGGTTCGGGAAGTGTCCTCCACGGGTTAAAACCGACCGTCTAACTGTCCATGTGGAGAGAACCTTCCATTTCCGATTTTTCCTTCGCGGCTGATTGCCATTTTTAATTATCGTCCCAGTGACTTCCGGTTAGCGGGCGACTCGATTGGCTGTCGTCCAACGATCAAATTTAAACTTAAATTACCGTCGTTATAGCTAAGCATAGCCTCTGTTGTCACCAGCGAAGATGCGCACGACTCGCCGTAGCAGGTGGGCTAACCTGCTAGTATCTCATAACGCTGTAATTATACTTCATAATACTTGTATACAGTGTTATAATAATATGTTAGCTCTTCCACAACACATGATACAGCTGCAGATTGGTACCAGATGACTTAGTTTGAATAACAACTAGTCTATATCCTGTGAAGACTCAGTCCATGTAGCCCAGCTCTTGGAAGAGGCTCTTATTTCTTCCAGGATGGGGCCATACACATCTTGAGTTTGAGGGAATAGTAGCCCAGGGCCTTTAATTTTACCTGCATTATAATCCACACAAATACACGCTCTAACAAATACAGGTGGTTGGTGCAGCAAGAGTGGGACTGCACCTTCTAAGATTAGTCTCGCTGTCATGGCAACAGGAAGTCCAACTGTAAGAGCCATAGCAGAGTAACCATCAATGGGATGTCCATAGGCCTCTAGTGTGATGGTATGACGGACCTGGTGGGTGGCTGGGGATCAGCAGTGAGAATATAAACTACATTGGAACATCTGTACCTTCTTATTCTCTGAGTAGCAAACATCAATTTCATTTTGTAACACAACCATGTCCCTCTCCCCGGGATCTAAGGAAGGACTCACACCTCATCTCATGTTCACATCCCATTATCCACCTGTTTACTCACTGTATGCCAGTAACTGGACCAGATGATGAACTAGAGTGTCCACTGGAGTCTTCATACACACTACTGGAGTGTCTGATAGCAATCCCAGCCTAGGTATGGGTGAATGCGCGTGTGTAGAGTGCCAGAGAGTGTACGGATACAGAACGTGTGGGTTAGAAGTAAGTCTCACTCTCTAATGGCTTCAAACACATGGGTTTTTCCCTGAAGTAGTTGCATTACAGACTCTTTTAAATTTTCACAATGAACATCTGATTTTGCTATCAGCATCCCAAGTATATCCCTCTACATTGGAGAGCATCAGTATACACAGACATGTGTACATCAATGTGCACACACACGCACATGCACACACACACACACACACACACACACACACACACACGTACACCTCACCCAAGTAACATCAGCTGGATCTTCCTGTAGTCTAGGGTGGTAGTCTCTATCGATCAGCCCTAGCTGTTGCAGGCCATGAAGCACATCAGTGTACCCCTACATACCGACAAGGAGGTAGGACCACCTGAGATGGCCCAGGTGGTACATGTCATGTTCAGACGCACCTGGTACCTGAGGCTTCCTCTGAATAACGTCTCCACAGATGGGATGTTGTACAGTGAACGGTACTTTGTTGAGTCTCTGTTTGGAATGCCCTCAAACTGGTTTCCACAGATTTTGACTGGTTTAGCACATTTCATAAGGTCTCCACCAGCAGGAACCTCTACAACCTCATTGAAGAAAGTAGGGTCAGTAACGTAACATGCACATATACACACATAACATACATACTAACCTCTCCATCATGAAGATATCTAGCTGGGTTAATGGTATTCGTTAGCACTCCTCTGGGACTCCAACTGGACAACAAAATAAACGTACAAGTCAGTGTGAGACAGCTCACTCACCAATCTCCAACACACACACACACACACACACACACACACACACACACACACACACACACACATACACACATACACACACACACACACACACACACACACACACACACACACACACACACACACACACAGGCACACACAATATAATGCACATTGTACACACCTAAATTTGTATCCCAAAGGATTGTCTTTATTCTCAGGTGCAGGCAAGCCTCCACAGTACGACACGAATGACAAAATCTACCAAAGTCATAATTAAATTCATTGTTCATAACTAACCCTGAACCACACCCTCTTACTTCACCTCCCTGTGAATGGGCATGGTCAATACACTCCATAGCCAACATGTGGTCGATACCAGGATCCAATCCCTGTTCACAGAACACCACAACACCTTTGTCCTTGGCAGCTGCTGATACCTGCTCAAACTCTGGATTGGAGTAGCTGGACATCACCAGATGGACCTTGTGGTATATGCACTGTTTCAATACATTGACATGGAAACGGTTTGGTACTAGGCTGGAGAAGCAAGACCAATAGCACATGTTCACTGGATGTTTCAAGGGAATGGTGCACGGAGCATTGAATACAAAGGAAACTTGGAAAGGATTAGAGGTGCCCTGTATACAAATCTTATGGATCTGACAGGCTGAGTGAAGAACTGACAGAAAACTTAAACATGAAGTACAATAGATACATATCAGGTCAACAACAATTATCACATATATGCCACTCATGTATGATTATACATGAGTGGCATATATGTGATAATTGTTGTGCATCTGATATGCATATATCTATGATTAACTATAGTGTGTGTACACTCGAATCCATAGGACCTGGTGTGGTTCAAACACGGTCAATGGTAAATTTATAGCGAATATCAATTATCTGTACTTTTTCACTTATCCTAACCCAAAGATTTTTGGAGTTGGCCAACAGGTTCGGATAATCGAGGTTGGACTGTATTGAAATTACCATAGTAACAGTCATCATGTATAGAAACAAGACACTACTCATCCGTGTTGTCATGGTGATTTCCTCCACCTGGCACAAACCTTATACAAAGATCATATTTACTGATCGTTCGACTCAGATTGTCCTCGTCCAAGACGTCGACTTCCAACAATGGGATCTCACGCTTAACCTTTGGTTTGAGTTGCTCCAGCAACGTTTCTCCCTCTTTGGGGACGTTTGTTCCTATACAACACACAAAAATAAATGACGCATGGTCACTGAATAGAAATTTCACGAGTAAATACAGCAACGCCTTTCAGTCACTTAAAGTCTACTAACCAACGTCTACGCTGTACATAGTGTTCTGAGCAAGGTACTCTATGACTGGTCCTGACACGTATCCCGACCCTATCACCAGGACCTTCTTATCCATTGGGGGGAAAGGAGAAGCATGGATTTGGAGAGCACGAGAACAAGACAGGAATCGGTTGCGACTCAGTCGGATAGTTTTGAGTAATATTGAACCGATTGCTCCAAGTACACGCGGCATTATCTTGACCAGGTGAAGTGTCGATCCTATAACCATAGATAATCTATATTACGTAGTATTATAATAGATGATCTATGCTATAACCATAGATGCTCCAAACTACGTAACCGGGACTGGAATCAGCCCATGCACGGTGTGACTATGATCGTGAAGTCTTCCGGTTTTAAAACGAACGACATTCACACTAGGGCTGGGAATCGGCTGAAATTTTCAAATCGATAATCAGTACACAGTAACCGATTGATTAATCGATTAATCACCGGAAATAATATGAAGTAGGCGTAACCGGAACCCCCACTTTATTAGACTAAGTAGTCATCCAATAGACATGAAATGAAGTCCACAGAGCCCTTTTCACATTTCAGGTACTCTTGAGGTACGAAATTGAACCCATGGAGTGAAGATATTGGGTAATAAGGTAGACTCTGAGGTAGCTTCCTGGTTTACTTACTTAATTGCTTCCTGTGATTGATCGATTTGCTTGCAGATCAGATTTGAAATGAATATCGATTGATTAATCGATTGATCGATTAATCGTCCCAGCACTAATTCATGCGTACGTAATGATATTCATACATATATTCACTTTATTATGATAACAGAAAAGAGCTAATATAATAACAGAATAAGAGCAGAAAAGAGCTATTATAATAACAATAATATTATTATTATTGTTATAATTATTATCTTGCCAATGCAGCATATACCCACACATCACGTTGTTTTGTGTTGTAACACGTTGCCTGTGTAACTTCTTCTTGTAAGAACAAAATATTGTTAATAATGGTCTTTCCTCCCCCTTTTGCTGTGGTTCAGTGTTTGACCTCGACAAAGGGTTGTTCCTAAAATGCGGACCGTCCACGCGGACCGCGGACCGTATGCGGACCGTGGACTGATTATGCGGACCGTGCGGACGGTGGACGGAGTAGACCCTAGATACTATGAACTCGGTGTATTCATTGAACTGGTTCACACTCTCTGAAAGCCATTCTCCAATACCTCTCCGCGGCCATCTGTTCACGACCTAAGGACGCGCGTGAGCTAGACACGAGCAAACTATGGTAAATCATGATCAAACAAACCACATGCACCTTTTTTCAATGTGACGCCTGTTGATTTAACATAAAGTTAATTTTATTGTTTGTGCTTTAATCCCATACTATTATGGTATTGTACCTTTGGTAGTATGTATGTATGCCTTTATTATTAATAAATTCCTCACTTGATCTAGAGCCGAAAAAAAAAAGATACTATGATCCCCCCAAAAAACCATAAATATGTGAAAGACTCTCCAAAAAGTATTAAATATATGGAAAATGAAGTCTGTACAAAGTAATAAATGCAATCTAGTGAAACTAATACTATTCGCAAACATTACATTTAGATATCTTCGTACCTGCGGGTCCGCATAATAGTCACTTATGGGCGCTAATTGTTGACGCTATACTAAAGTATGGTCCGCGGTCCGCGTGGACGGTCCGCATCAGTTTAGGAACAACCTACACAAAGGCATGATGTGGATCACGAGCGGGCGTTAGACTACGAATCTGACTGCAAATTGACTCGTATATCTCGAATAGCGGTGATATCCTGAATAATGGCCGCGCAGAGCACGTACCTGCATCTCAGGTCCCGTTAGAAACAAAAAGCGGACCGATCGGATAAAAATGGAGAATTTTTGAAGATACCACTGCCAGATGAACCACAGGCAACTTTTGTCTAAGTTTCCCATTTCAGTATATGCTGCGATGGTGCCCCATTACCATCGGTGGAACGATTTACTGCTGAACGCTTCGTTCAACAAACGATTTGCGTTCAAAGAAACTAAAAATGACCTAAATCCAACAATATTGGCGGCCCCCGCAATTAAGAACGTGGGCGACCTCGATCGGACTCCGCTAACGACCGGAAACAGTTACCTCGCTAACGCTCGATAATAACTATGCGGCACTTCATAACATGCGCTTTATTTGTCCAGCCATTACATCAATTATCACAAACACCAACCACTGGCAGTCACCACTGAGAATGTTCATTAATGGGAAACAGAAAGGCGAAATATCATCCACTGAAGGCACCACACAAGGTGACCCCTGGCCATGGCAATGTATGCCTTGGTCATCACTCCACTCATCCTGTGTCTACATGACCTGTGCCAAGGTTCGAAGCAAGTATGCATGGTATGCAGACAATGCCACTGGTACTGCAACATGCCAGAATCTCAAAGATTGGTGGGGCAAACTCTCTATTATTGCCCCCCCTGTTTGGATACCATCCCAATGCATCCAAAACCTACCTATAGTGGTAAAAGAAGAACATGAAGAGAAAGCAAGAGAGATTTTCTCAAACACCACAGTTAACATCACAACACAATGCAAATGCCACCTTGGAGCAGCAACAGGCTCCAATACCTTCACTGAAGAATATGTCTCAAACAAGGTCACCAAATGGGTACAGGAAGTTAATGCTTAGCAGAAATTGCTAAACGTCAGCCTCATGCTGCATATGCTGCTTTTTGTCATGGTTTATCCAGCAAGTGGCATGCAATATCTCTCTTGGACCATATCAGGCATCCAACATTTGCTGCAACCTCTAGAAACAACCATCCGGCAAAATTTGATCCCAGCCATCACAGGACATGTATGCTCCTGGAAAGAGACATGCTTGCTTTACTAGCAAGGTTAGGTGGTTCAGGAATGATAACCCTGCCGCAAATTCAGAATCTGAGTCTAAAAATTTGATCCAGATCACAGCTCCCCTAGCTGCACTCATTGTATTACAAGAAACACAAACAACCACCACTGCTGAAGAAACAAGTGCCATCCGTTGAATGCATGAATTACGCCATAATAAATTCCATCCTGCACGTAATACTATTATGCGTGAAAAGTAATATGGCACAATGATATATAAAAGAGAAAAGTACAAAGTAGTGAAATTGAAACAGTATAATTTGGATTATTGAGTTAACATAAAGCACGGCTATTTTCTGACCCATTACTGCAGTCTCTAATATGTACGCATACAAAGAATGTAGGCTATATCCAGGCTACAGAGTGGCTCGGTCAATAACCTTGTCTTTCTGTTCTCTAACTGAGCACATTTCAACGATGGAGCGGCAACACTGGGCTATAGCCACATTGGTGGGATGTTCCTGTAGGGCTTCAATTCTATCCAAACCTGAGAAGAAATCCTTAAAAATGTAACAACCAGAGATCATGGTGTTGCAGAAAGAAAATAGTATACCTACCATCAGCTTCATCCAAGATTGCTACATAATGTTCTCTCTCTGGTTGACCACTGGCACTCTTTAGCAAGGAGTTCAGAGCTTCAACAATGCATTGTATGATATCATTGTCTTCGGTGTTGGAGAGCAGAGCACAGAGTGGAGGGAGACAGCCTTGGGAGACAGCATATCTGATGGAGAGAAGAACCACACCAGGTTGCTTACTGATTACTTACAAATTATCAAACCATGGTCAAATTCACATTGTATTTATTAACCCTCACTCACTCCTCATTTGCAATTCACTCATTTCTCACTCACACCTCACTCACTCCAACCTCATGTACACATCACTCACTCCTCACACATCCCCACTCCTTACACTGTACTCACTCCTCACCCACTCCTCACTTATATCTTACCCAATCCTCACCCCTAACACACAATCCTTACCTACACCTCACTCCTCACTCACATCTCCGCAATCTTCACATGTGTACACCCCCCCCATACACTTGTTGATATTTCCCTGTTCACTCTCACCTCTGTTGGTCAAGACTGCCTCCGGACAGCATGTTACACACACACCTACAACACTCCTTTTGGACTTTATAGTCTCCTCGTGAGAGTTTGTCGACCATTACTCCCGTCAAATTACATGTTACGACAGTCTAAAGTATAGTAACGGACACACGTTCTGTGAGCATACAACACACAAGTTTGATTTGACTCAAAAAGGCCACCAAACACATACTACACAAAAAAACAAGCGATATTAATACTAGATTACATATTACTTGGATTTGTTGTGGTGTTCCTGACAAAATGTTTGATAAGAGGCGAAACACCTCTATGTCCAAGGAGCTTTCACCCATTGCAACACAGCGCTCCAAGTGTTCCAAGACCCGCATTTCAATCACAAACTGGGAAACAGACCACATGAAGGGATCACAAATATAGTTCACATACGCTGCACACAGACGGTGTGTATACAACTACATTGCAATATGCACACATACATATACATTCAAATACAGAAGTGGCATATGTTATATGTTATTATGTTCAGTATGTTTTGTTGGGACGATCGATTGATTTCACTCCAATTTTGATCTTATTGAATTGATTAATTTACAGGAAGTAATTAGAACAAAAGAACAGGAAGCCATCCCCACCTTATTACCCAAACTACCTGAAATGTGGAGGAATCTAATGACTTCAGATCACATCTATTGGATGACTACTAGTTCGATAAAGTGGGAGTGGTTATTGGTTATGCCCATTTAATTACTACTGTTGATTAATTGATAATTCAGTTAGTTACTATGCACTGATGATTGATTTGAAAATTACAGCCATTAATTCCGAGCACTGGTATGTATGTACATGTGAGCTACATACATACATATATATATACCAGTGCTGTGCTGGGAATTGGCAATACATACAATACACTACTATAGCAGACACTTACTTGTTTATGTGCAATTTTTCCCGAAGCAATTTGTCCAAACATTTTCATGATAGGCACAGCTGTTTTTGGATTATGAACACTACAAAACACAAAGACCCATTTTACCATCCAATCTTGACTGAATGTTGATTGAATTTGGATCATAATAAAAGTACAAACAGTTGTATTAGTTTTAATATGTAAATACACATGACACATACATACATGTATATGTATTACACACTTACTCATCTATTAACTGATCAGATATAATATGACATATTTCTGAATCCATTACAACTTGGACTTCATTATCATTTCCATCAGTGAGAAAACAGAGTGCCCAGAAAACATCACAAAGAGCTGAATCTCTACTCTTGTTTAGGACAATCTCCTTCATTACTCCAAGCAATGGTGCTACCTATACTCACAGAAAACACCTCATGTAGACTGAAATACACAATGTATACTCATACCACCAGCAATAGACCCATTGTACAGATGTACTGTATACAACTTCTCAATACTACACCACACACACACACACACACACACACACACACACACACACACACACAGAGAGAGAGAGAGAGAGAGAGAGAGAGAGAGAGAGAGAGAGAGAGAGAGAGAGAGACTGTACGCACCTTTTCAAAAGCAGGGTAGGGTTTGTGTCTACAAATGTTTGAAATCACCCAAGAAAGAGTATCTATGAACTTCATGGGCACTTTATCCAAGTTCTTATCAAATCTAATGCAAACACAGCAAAATTATAGCTAGTTGAACTGGAAACTGGACTGTGTAGTTTGAGAGAACTCACATAAAATACGGGAGCTGATTATATACAAATTATAGTAGTCAATAGTATACAATTTTAATCCAGAACACATGACACACTACATACACTACACACACTACATACACTACACACTACACACACCATACACACTGCATACACTACATACACTACATACACTACACACACTACATACAAAGTGACACTGTGTGAACATACTGCAGTATAGCATGGACTATTCCATAGTCCAGTACGTAGTCTCTCAGTTCAGCACCATCACCAACGATGTTTCCTAGAGCCCAGAGTGCCTGTGGAGATGTTAGTACTACTCTGGAACATACCGGAGACATGGGTGTGCTTAATACACAACTGTATATGTACGTACGTACATATGTACATATGTGAACACACACACACACACACACACACACACACACACACACACACACACACACACACACACACACACACACACATACACACACACACACACTTGCTCCATTTGATCATAATTATCAAAAGACAAGATCTCCATCAAAGCAGGTACTGCTCCAGCATCAACAATCTGTTGAGTATACTTGCTATCTCCACTGGCAATGTTAGTAACAGCCCATAACACCTCATACTAACGAAGGAGATACAACTTTTCATATTGAGGTTTGAACATATTGTACGGTAACATCCAAGTAAACCTACACATAATGCTGGATCTTTGGCACAAGAAAGCAGCTGAACAAATCGGGGGAGAATGTTGAGGTCGATAAAATCCGAAATTGGGGGGTTACGAACAGACAGCATTCTCCTAAAATATCTAACAGGTTCAAGAAGATCACATTCATTCTCAGAATATAGCAGCTTTGCTTTAGCCTCCATTTTCTCTTGTGTGTAGGGATTTTCTTTAACTTCCATCTTCTCTTGATTGTAGAGATAATGTTTCATAATCTCTTCGTAAGCATCGCCTTTTTTGCCAACTTCAGCACAGTCACCTCCACCTGGTGTTTGCTCATCTCGCTCAACCTCTTCCTGCAGAAGCTCTTCCTCAACCAATCCTTGAGACATCTCACTATCCTCCACATCACTATTGTCACCCAGGACATCTCCTTCTTCTAGTGAATGGTCATCCTGGTTCATACCAACCATACGTCTTCTTGCGAACTTCAAAGGGAACAAGGAAGATATGAACAATAAACCATGATGATGTAAAGTTCAACTCTGTGAACAGTAGAAGTTTAGTACAGTATACACAGTTCAACCAGTTCAGTACTACCTTGAAGGATACACTAAATCTGTACTTTTTATCAGAGGTACTTGCTACCAATACTGGTTGATATGTTGTACATGAGCTAGGGAATGAGTGAAGTCTACATGCATATACGCTTCTAACCAGGAGTACTTACAGTCCAAATTGCTTAGCAAGCACCCCGGTTAATTTTCCCAGTTAGGAAGTAATTTGAAGTACACACCAAATCCGTACAAGTATATGTTCAGTTAGTTTGTGGCTGTCTTTTACTTCATATAGCTTGTGTGTAAGGAACATACGTATAATATTATTATTGGATACCAAAACAAAAATGATTGAAATCAACCATAACTATATTTACATGCTACCTCCAAAGATGGATTGAGAACATCATTAATTGACACAAAATTCGAAAATCGCTAATATAACGATAATAATATTTTACGAAGCAAACGTAAATTGGAATTACAGTATAAGAATCGGGGCAGCCTCTTGTGGTTGTCCAACCGGGTGAAATGTACAGGCTTATCGATGTGTATTCGCCCCGATCGAACATACTAACTCCCTATAGCTAGCTATCTATACCTCATTCTCTCTTCGATCTCGTCTCAATTTGATTCCCGCCAGTAGCTTCCTAGTGCTTTTCACATCTTTTGTCTCTTTCGATGTACGCTTGTAGTCTTTCAGTCGATGGCAGACTACGTCCGTTGTATCCATAAAAGCCATTCCACGGAGAAACAATTCATCTGTTAGTTCTCATCGGCCATTTTGGATGAATTACGCAATGCCATTACGCAACAGTGTGATCATAAAACAAATCTTGCGATGAATCCAATTACCGTGTATTATAATGTACACTTCAAAAACATTACGACCAGATTAATGTGACATAATATAAACGCTTTAAATTTAGACCATCCAATTTACACAAAGTACTAAAACACGGCTGTTTGCTCATTCGATATTGCAGCTTCACACATGTGAGGGTACAAAGATTGCAGTTGACATCCAGGGCTCCAGAGTGCCTCAATCCATAGTCTCCTCATCATGTTCTTCAGATTTCTCACAGATCTCAATGATGAACTCAGAGCACTGAGCTATATCAGCATTGAGATGACCCCTTAGACCTCCAATTTGATCTAAAACTAAAGATAATTATTTTCGGTATAGGAAGTGATTAATAATTGAATGATATACAGTGCAACATATCAAATGGCATTAAAGACATGAAATTGTCTGAAGGTGTCTAGTGAATAGGATTTCAACCATAGACAAGACCTTTCAGATACAGTGAATTCTCATTAATCCGCCACCGCTTTATACGCCAAACTTTTAATCTGCCACAACTACCCAGTACCAATATAACGTACAAGTACCAATGAATATCCAGTTAATTCTTTGAAAATGAATTGTAGTGGATTTTCACTGTAGCACTTTTCATTTTGTAATGTACATTTCTACACAAAGAGATCAAAGGGAGATCAAAGGATGTAAAACATGTTTACAAATTTGAAACACAAAACAATATTGTAGTAATCAATTTGTTCAATGAATTTCCAACTGATACAGCTGATACCTTTAGGGGCTTGCATATTTGTGCATGGACCCATACACATACCATGGTGTTGCCAGGGAAAATAGAGTACTAACCACCAGATTCTTTCAATGCCAACACATAATAATGTCTATCTGGTTGACTGCTGGCACTCTCTAACAAGGACTTCAGAGCTGTAACAATGCATTGTACAATATCATCGTCTTCGTCCTCAAGCAGAGCACAGAGTGGAGGGAGACAGCCTTGGGAGACAGCATATCTGATGGAGAGAAGAACCACACCAGGTTGCTTACTGTAGTGTAGAACCACTTACAGATTGTCAAACCATGGTCAAATTAAGGTTCTCATACACAATGCAGGAATTCGCTGTTCACTCTCACCTCTTTTGATCAGGATTACCCCCAAACAACATGTTACCAACACACCAACAACACTCCTTTCGGACTCTAGGGCTCCCTTCTGAGAGATGACTGACAATACATCCCATCAGGTTGCAGTCAATGACTCTCTACAAGACAACAATGGAGACATACATTCTTAAGATGTCACGGACAAACAGTTCAACAATAGTATGAATTACTGGTGTTTACCCAGGTGTACCAGCCGACAATTATAAAAAGAAACCAACAGGTGATATACAATAAGATGAACAAGCACACTAGAGTGTCTATTACTTACTTGGATGTGTTCCTGTGTTCCAGCCAAAACATTGGATAAAAGCCAAAACACCTCCTTGTCCAAGATTTCATTTTGAATTGCAACGAAATGCACCAAATGTTCCAAGACACCCAGATTCACTACAAACTTGGAAACAGACCACATCTCAAGATCATAAACCTGGTATTATACACACACAGTACATCAGCGGTGTGAAGGAATTTAACAAACAAATTATCCACCGGGATTTGTGGGTGGGTGAAAAACCATGAAAAATTGTTCTCAATCCTTCGAGACAGTATATACTATATATTAGACTCTGCACAATATAACTGAAATGCATGAACATGTGTATGCAGCAGTGCTTTGAATGTGCACAAAATTAATAATAATAGCTGTAATGGTTTAGGCACAAATCATTCTTTAGGAGATAAAGATGGTGTCCAATTACTATTGCAATACAATACTGAGTGTGTGTTTGTCCATGTTCACACGTCTTACCTACCAAGTGGAGAGAATCACCTGTGTATGTTCGTTGTTCCCTGCAGCAATAGTTCCGAATAATCTCAAAACAGGCAAAGCCATTTCAGGAGTGTTGAGACTAGGCATTGACACGGAAAGTGATGGAAAGCATTGTCAGAGGTGTGTATGCAAATACATATGTAGCAATTACCCACAAACACCCACACACACCCACACACATGCACACACCACACACCCACACACACCACACACACACACACACGTACACACATGACGGACAGCTAGATAGACATATAGACTGACAGACAGACAGAAAGATATACAAACAGGCATACAGGTAGACAGGACAACCAGAATACAATGGATAATGGATGACAGACAGAGACTTACTCCTGCAAATTATCAACCAACGTCTGACAAATTCCTAAATCAATTACAGCTTGATTATTGACCTCTCCAACAGTAAAGAAACAAATTGCCCAGTAAATATCAGTGAGAGCTGCTTCACTTCTCTTACTTATGGCAATCTCCTTCATCACTCCAAGCAATGGTGCTACCTACACACAAAGAACACCTCACGTAGACTGAAATACACAAGGTACCACCGGCAATGGAATCATTGTACTGTACAGATGTACTGCATACAACTTCCCAACACTACACAACACATTGCACACACCTTTTCTACAGCAGGGTAGGGTTTGTATCGACAAAGATTCGAAATCACCCAAGAAAGAGTATCAATACACTTCACAGGTATTTGATTTAGGTCTTTATCAAATCTAATACAATCACAATATGATCATAGCAAGTTAAACTACACACCACAAACACTACATACACTACATACACTACATACACTACACACACTACATACACTACATACACTACATACACTACTCACACTACACACACTGCACACACTACATACACTACATACACTACACACAAAATGTGTGAACATACTTCAGTATAGCAGGGACTATCCCATGGTCCAGTACATAGTCTCTCAGCTCAGCACCATCACCAACTATGTTTCCTAGAGCCCAGAGTGCCTGTAGAGATGTTGGTACTATATGTACACCACACACACACACACACACACACACACACACACACACACACACACACACACACACACACACCTGGTCAAATTGATCATAATTGTCAAGAGACAAGATCTCTATCAAAGCAGGTACTGCTCCAGCATCAACAATCTGTTGAGTATACTTGCTATCTCCACTGGCAATGTTGGTAACAGCCCATGATGCTTGAAACTAAAGAAAGAAAACTTATGAAACAACCATGAATAGTAAAAATCTTAATTGCTATGGATTGTGATTGTAATAGCTATCATGGCAATATGAGTCAAGCAGACTTACATGTAACACTGGATCTTTGGCACAAGAAAGCAGCTGAACAAATCGGGGGAGAATGTTGAGGTCGATAACTTTAGAAATTGGGGGATTACGAACACACAGTATTTTTCTAAAGTAAATAACAGGTTCGAGAAGATCCCTTTCATTCTCAGAATATAGCAGCTTTGCTTGAGTCTCCATCTCCTCTTGTGAGTGGGGATCATTTCCCTTTTTCTCTTTGTTAATATCATCTTCTTTGCCAACTTCATCACAATCACCTCCACCTGGTGTTTGCTCATCTCGCTCAACCGCTTCCTGCATGAGCTCTTCCTCAACCAATCCTTGAGACATCTGACTATCCTCCACATCACTATTGTCATCCAGGACATCTTCTTCAAGTGAACGGTCATCCTGGTTCATACCAACCATACGTCTTCTTGTGAACTACAAAGAGAACAAGGAAGATATGAGCAATAAACCATGATGATGTAAAGTTCAACTCCATAAACAGTAAAAAAATTAGTATATATATACAGTATATACTATTAGTACAGTTCAACTTGTTCAGTACTATATACCTTGAAGGACACACCAAATCTATACGAGTATACGTACAGTTATTTTGTGGCTGATTTTTACTCTATATAGCTTGTGTGTAAGGAACATATAATATTATTGGATATTACAACAAAAATGATTGAAATCATAATTCATAACTATATATAGGCTACCTCCAAAGATGGATTGGGAGGGGAGAACATTATTGATTTGACACAAAATTTGAAATTTGCTTGTAAGATAATATTATATGAAGCAAATGTAAATTAGAACTACAGTTAAGAATGGGGGCAGCCTCTTGTACTGCTCTTGGGCTGCCTTCTGTGAAGCTTTGTACATTATTTGTTTCTCCAGAATCTGTAGCTGCCCGCAATGCTTGCCGTCTCATTGCCATAAACAAATGTCTGGGCGTACGCCCTATCGGGATATGCGAAATTGTACACAGGATCATTGGGAAAGCTGTGCTATCCATCTTAAAATCGGACATTCAGAGTGTCACAGGCTCATTACAGCTCTGTCCTGGACAAATAGCAGGCATCGAAGCTGTTATTCATGCAATGGGTGACCTACAGTGGAACCTCTACTAAAAGACACTCCCAGTAAAGCTAGGGCACCACAGAAATTACCTCCCTACAAAGGACACTTTCTAAGGTACCAAAAGTAGACTTTCCTATAGTGCTAATACATTTTCTACCTCTGAAGAGCAGACAACCTCTCTACAGTGGACAAAATAGCTGGTCCCAATGAATCCTTTATAGAGAGGTTTCACTGTATTTCATTGTAAAGATACCGAAGCAATTGTTTTCATCGACGCAAGCAATGCGTTCAATTCACTCAATAGGCAGGTTACATCATAGACCCTATGGTTACATTAGGAAACATCCAATCTCTATGCCTTCTCCTGAGGACAACTGTGATTAACTCCTACTGTACATGTCAAGACATCGAACTTTTTATTGACAACCAATCCATTGCCGATCGAACATACTAACCACCTAGCTAGCTATCTATACCTCATTCTCTCTTCGATCTCGTCTCAATTTGATTCCCGCCAGTAGCTTCCTAGTGCTTTTCACATCTTCTGACTCTTTCGATGTACACTTGTAGTCTTTCAGTCGATGGCAGACTACGTCCGTTGTATCCATAAAAGCCATTCCACGGAGAAACAGTCGACGTGGAATTCATCTGTTAGTTCTCATCGGCCATTTTGGATGAATTGCGCAATCAATTTATATAGCAGTTATAAAACAAATCCTGCGATGAATCCAATTACAGTATAATGTACACTTTCCAAGCATTATGACCAAATGTAATATAATATAAACGCTTTAAATTCAGACCATTTAATTTACACAAAGTACTAAAACATGGCTGTTTGCTCATTCGATATTACAGCTTCACACATGTGAGGGTACAAAGATTGCAGTTGACATCCAGGGCTCCAGAGTGCCTCAATCCATAGTCTCCTCGTCATGTTTTTCAGATTTCTCACAGATCTCAATGATGGACTCAGAACACTGAGCTATATCAGCATTGAGATGACCCCTTAGACATCCAATTTGATCTAAAACTAAAGACAACCATTTTCAGTATAGGAAGTGATTAATAATTGAATGATATACAGTGCAACATATACAGTGCCACATATACAGTGCAACATATACAGTGCCACATATACAGTGCAACATATCAAATGGCATTAAAGACATAACAAGTAATTCGAGTTCAAAAACTGCCCCCCCGCACTTGAATTACTTGGAGGTCTTTCTTAGGTTCAGAAGAACCTCTGCTGAAGTTATTACGCTCGGCGAAGCTTCAGCGCACGAATTCCAGACCAATTTCTAATTGTCGGTGTTCGAAATCGGCCATCTTTATTTCGCACAATATAAATTATAATATAAATTCATTGTTGCAGTTACACGTATATATCGGATGAGCGTTACATAGTGGAAGTCGAAATGAAAACAATATAGGGGAAGGTGTCCATTGAATAGGATTTCAACCATAGACAACACCTTTTAGATAACACATTTCATTTTGTAATGTACATTTCTATTTATAAAGAATAAGGCTTGGAGACAAATTTGCACCCAAAGAGATCAAAGGAAGATCAAAGGATGTAAAACATGTTTACAAATTTGAAACACAAAACAATGTGTAATAATCAATTTGTTTAATGAATTTCCAACTGGTACAGCTGAAATTTGTGCATAAACCCATATTATGCATAAACACATACAATGGTGTTGCCAGGAAAAATAGAGTACTAACCACCAGATTCTCCCAATGCCGACACATAATAACTTCTCTCTGGTTGACCACTGGCACTCTTTAGCACGGAGTTCAGAGCTTCAACAATGCATTGTATGATATCATTGTCTGAAGTGTTGGAGAGCAGAGCACAAAGTGGAGGGAGACAGCCTTGAGAGACAGCATATCTGATGTAGAGAAGAACCACACCAGATTGCTTACTGTAGTGTAGAACCACTCACAGATTGTCAAACCATGGTCAAAGGCCCTCACACACACTTGGCAATGCAGGCACTTTACTGTTCGCTCTCACCTCTTTTGATCAGGATTACCCTCGAGCAACATGTTACCAACACACCAACAACACTCCTTTTGGACTCTAGGGCTCCCTTCTGAAAGATGGCTGAGAATACATCCCATCAGGTTGCAGTCAATGACTCTCTACAAGACAACATTGGAGACATAATACATTCTTAAGATATCACGGACAAACAGTTCAACAATAGTATGAATTACTGGTGTTTACTCAGGTGTACCAGCCG
The DNA here is from genome assembly GCA_964020155.1 of Chondrilla cf. caribensis. NCBI lineage: Eukaryota > Metazoa > Porifera > Demospongiae > Chondrillida > Chondrillidae > Chondrilla > Chondrilla cf. caribensis. Next base: position 4,939,489 of record OZ026552.1, on the reverse strand, counting down.
ACAATTATGAAAAGAAACCAACAGGTAATACATGATAAGATGAATGAGCACACTAGAGTGTTTATTACTTACTTGGATGTGTTCCTGTGTTCCAGCCAAAACATTGGATATAAGCCAAAACACCTCCTTGTCCAAAAGTTCATTTTGAATCTCAACGAAACGCATCAAATGTTCCAAGACACCCAGATTCACTACAAACTGGGAAACAGACCACATCTCAAGATCATAAACCTGCTATTTTACACACGCAGTACATCAGCGGTGTGAAGGAATTTAACAACAAATTATCCACTGGGATTTGTGGGTGGGTAAAAAATCATGAAAAAATTGTTCTCAATCCTTTGAGACAGTATATATTATATTAGACACTGCATAATATATGCAACTGGAATGCATGAACATGTGTATGCAGCAGTGCTTTGAATGAGCACGAATAAAAATAGCTGTAATGGTTTAGGCACAAATCAACCTTTAGGAGAGGTTCAGAATAGAAGGAAGTGATAAAGATAAAAATGGTGTCCAATTACTATTACAATACAATACTGAGTGTGTGCTTGTCCATGCACCAAGAGTGGAGAGAATCACCTGTGTATGTTCGTTGTTCCCCGAAGCAATACTTCCAAATAATCTCACAACAGGCATAATCATTTCAGGAGTGTTGAGTCTACACATTGACACAGACAGTGATGGAAAGCGTTATCAGAGGTGTGTATGCAAATATATATATACACAACACACACAACACACGCACACACTGCACACACACACACACACATTTTTGAAGAATTTATACATGGATTATCAAATGACTATTCTATGGAGTGGATTGGACAGCCTCGCAGTAGTAGGGAATGCATTGTAGACAGCTAGACAGACAGGCAGATAGATATACAAACAGACAGAAAGGTAGACAGGACATCCAGAATACAATAGGTAATGGATAACAGACAGAGACTTACTCCTGCAAATTATCAACCAAGATTGGACAAATTCCTGAATCAATCACAAATGGGATATTATCGTCCCCTCCATCAGAAAGGAAAGAAAAAGCCTAGTAAATATCATTTAGAGCTGCCTCACTTGTCTGCTTGTTTATGGCAATCTCCTTCATCACTCCAAGCAATGGTGCTACCTATACACACAGAGAACACCTCACGTACATTGAAATACACAATGTACCACCAGTAATAGAACCATTGAGCAGACATAGTGGACACAATTTCCAAGCACCACACACACACACACACACACACACACACACACACGCGCACGCACGCACTGTACACACCTTTTCAACAGCAGGGTGTGGTTTGAATTTACAAAGATTCGAAATCACAAAAGAAAGAGTATCAATACACTTCACAGGTATTTGATTTAGGTCTTTAACAAATCTAATACAAATACATACATATAATCATAGCAAGTTTAACTACACACTACAAACTACACGCACTACACACACTACACACACTACACACACAACACACTACTACATACACTATACACACTACATACTACTACATACACTACACACACTACATACTCTACACACACTACATACACTACACACACTACGTACACTACACACACCATACACACTACATACATTACACACACTACACACACTACGCACACTACACACACTACATACACTACATACAAAGTGTGTGAACATACTTTAGTATAGCAGGGACTATCCCATGGTCCAGTACATAGTCTCTCAGTTCAGCACCATCACCAACGATGTTTCCTAGAGCCCAGAGTGCCTGTAGAGATGTTGGTACTATATGTACACCACACACACACACACACACACACACACACACACACACACACACACACACGAAAACACAACACACACCTGGTCAAATTGATCATAATTGTCGAGAGACAAGATCTCTATCAAAGCAGGTACTGCTCCAGCATCAACAATCTGTTGAGTATACTTGCTATCTCCACAGGCAAGGTTAGTTACAACCCATGATGCTTCAAGCTAATGAAGGGAGATAAAACTTATGAAACAATCATGAACAGTAAACAACCTTAATAAAAATGTATTGTAAACATAATAGCATGGTGCTATGAGTCAAGCAGACTTACATGTAACACTGGATCTTTGGCACAAGAAAGCAACTGAACAAATCGGGGGAGAATGTTGAGGTCGATAACTTTAGAAATTGGGGGGAGAATGTTGAAGTCGATAATTGGGGGATTACGAACAGACAGCATTTTTCTTAAGTATGTAACAGGTTCGAGAAGATCGCTTTCATTCTCAGAATATAGCAGCTTCGCTTGAGCCTCCATCTCCTCTTGTGAGTGGAGATCATTTTCCTTTTTCTCTTTGTTAACATCATCTTCTTTGCCAACTTCATCACAATCACTTCCACCTGGTGTTTGCTCATCTCGCTCAACCTCTTCCTGCATAAGCTCTTCCTCAACCAATCCTTGAGACATCTGACTATCCTCCTCCACATCACTATTGTCACCCAGGACATCTCCTTCTTCTAGTGAACGGTCATCCTGGTTCATACCAACCATACGTCTTCTTGCGAACTACAAAGAGAACAAGGAAGATATGAACAATAAACCATGATGATGTAAAGTTCAACTCCATAAACAGTATAAGTTTAGTATATATATATATACAGTATATATTAATACAGTTCAACTTGTTCAGTACTACCTTGAAGGACACACCAAATCCGTCCAAGTATACGTACAGTTAGTTTGAATAGCTTGTGTGTACGGAACACATTGTTATTATTGTGAATATTATTGGATATTAAAACAAATGATTGAAATCATATATTTAAACCATAACTATATACAGGCTACCTCCAAAGGTGGATTGGCTGGGGAACATTAATTTCATACAAAATTTGAAAATCGCTTGTACGATAAAAATTATATGAAGCAAACATAAATTAGAATTACAGTTAAGAATGCAGCGGGGCATGCAGCCTCTTGTGGTGGTCCAACCGGGTGAAACGTACAGGCTTATCGATGTTTGTGTATTCGCGCCGATCTAACATACTAACTCCCTATAGCTAGCTATCTATACCTCATTCTCTCTTCGATCTCGTCTCAACTTGATTCCCGCCATTAGCTTCCTGGTGCTTTTCACATCTTCTGTCTCTTTCGATGTACGCTTGTAGTCTTTCAGTCGATGGCAGACTACGTCCGTTGTATCCATATAAGCCATTCCACGGAGAAACAATTCGTCTGTTAGTTCTGATCGGCCATTTTTGATGAATTGCGCAATCCATTCATGCAACAGTAATCATACAGTACAACAAATCCTGCGATGAATCCAATTACAGTATTCTTATACAGTACGTACACTTTAAATCATTATGACTAAATGTAATATAATACTAGGTATGAATGTAATTCAGGACCTCGCTAAACAGAAAATGGCGGTATATGTCATGCCAGATGTGTGTGTATGCCAGTTTTCTGATGGTATGCACTTGTTAAATGTTGTCATCAGCCAATGACACTATTCAATAACAGTTTGCTTCCCTGCATCACTTTTATTTATTATTTGGTCTACTAATGCTGGAAAAATGTTTGAATCACTGTCCATATGACTGTACTTTCCATGCCAATGCTGCTTTTTTGATTAAATCACCAAGACCTGGGTCACTGTTTAGTTTAGCATATTCATGTGCAAGAGTGCTAACATGAGATTGATATTCAAATCTGTACCAATGCCATTCTGTCTAGTATATATTCTCATGGGATGTTTTGAATTTGTGGTGTCATGTGGCAGCAATACATGCAATTCTGGCCAATATGTATCTGCAGATGAGCTGTAACTCTTACTTACGTTGACCACCTGTGTTTTTGTGGACATACGTGATGAATGTTTAGATTATTAACATTAATTTGGTACAATTTGCATTAAACCTTGCAAGCATTGAGGTACTGAACCAGGGTTCATGTCATTTGCTTGGACCAGGGGAACCTTTTCAAAGGGTATTACGGACACATTTCAAACATTCATAAGTAGGTTTAGTGTTATTGGAAAGTGATGGCCACATTTCATGGCAAACAATACAGTGGGATTGCTTCCATTTATATTGCTGTTGCTGGAATTTACACATTGTGTGATTGTTTTATACATCATAATCATGGCCATACTCATTGGTGTTTGCATCTTGTGTATGAACTTGTGGATGTGTCTGCACTTGTGCTTGGTTTCGTTGAGTTTGCAACTCATGTTGTGTAGCAGTGCACTGTATGACGTGTAGTGTTTGATTTTGTGTTGTGTTTAATTGCATTTGTGATGTATTAATACATTGTGTTTGGTCTTGATTGCAAGTTTAATTCCATTTGTTTTGATCAGAATCTGGGTGAGAATTTGACTCTGCCATATGATCTTCTGAACTATGAATCAACTTACAGATGATCTAATTAGTCCTGGTTAATAAACTATGAACTAATGAACTTAGACTTATGATGAACTTACATAAAATACTGCAACTTCTGTTTGGAGATCAACATAGGCATAATACGAGTGTCCTTCAAATATTGTTTTTCTTCGTTTTGATAAAGAAAGTTAACATCTGATTTCATTCAGGATCATACAAATTAAAGCATTTTTTATATCTGAGTAGTTTCTGATAGTATAAATCAGTTCAAATTACCAGACCTTTTTGTAAAATTTACATAATCAATCGAAATCATCGTGAAGACTTTCATAATGTTCAACATATTTATCAACACACTTTGCATGATACCATTTGGAACAGACATCACACAGTACAGCCCTGTGGTGTTCTACAACTATATATAATATTTGAAGACATATTATAGGACAGACATCAAGAGGACCAGGGTTTACTACAATATCACTGGTCAATAATAATAACATACTGATAAGTTGTCTATATTTCCCTTATTACAATTACAAGATTTATTTTAATTCTTCCGTTTGCAAACATCTAGTGCTGCTGATGGCTGACAATAAGCTTATCTCACGGTTAAAGCAGTAATTAGCAATATTAAGCGACTCATCTGAGCTTTTACAATTCTTGTAATTGGAAGAAGAGAAGAACGGATCGATATCAATAAAAAACGTTCACAAAGAACTTCAGACGAAAGGCCATCTTTTCAAAACCTATTACGTATTGCATAGACGATGCGTATTGTTACTAATTATAGCCATTAAATGTCTGCCAACATGGACGTCACAATGGCTGTGCATTTCGATGTCCCCAACGTAGACTGCGAATCGCCGACTTTACAGAATATTAATCGGAAAATCCGTTCCGCAGGAAAATTGAAAGACTTTGTTCTTGTGATGCGAAGCCAACGAATGTCGTCGCAAGACGAAATCCGGATCCAGGGGCACTCGACAAAGGAAAAACTTCCAGCCGTCGTGGCATAGCGAGTAAGTGTGCTAGACTTGAATGATAACCTCAGTCCGATACCTTACCGTTGCCCCTATCCGAAGTGTGGCACGAATCGCCCTGTGACCTCACAGACGTTTGCTGCACATGATTGAAATTCGACATATTGGCCTAAAAGGAACCGAAAAATTTCATTGAGACACCTTCGACCAATTAAGAACGTGGGCGACCTCGATGAGACTGGCCGTACGACGGAAACAATTAACCTCGCTAACGCTCGGTAACTAGTTCAGACAGCTAGAGTCTGAAGGGGCTCGCCTAAGCTCGCCCTGTTAGCAGGGGTCAGCATAGTTGCGCAGCTGGCATTGAAAACGCACACATAGGCACTGACTGATGTCTGCAGCATGCATGCTCTATTCAGGCGATTATGGAAATGCCAGCATATCCATAAGTGCCTGATAGGGTGACTAAGTACATGCAGTGTGCTGGGTTCTGCTGCTGTGCAGTAGTAACAACATGTTTATTCCATGTTGCAGCACAGAGTTGTCTGTGTTGTATTGAAGGATGATAATGATTTTATAGATGTATTACACAGCATCAAAATGAGTCAATGCGTAAATATAAAACCCTAACCCTACCCTAACCCTAACCCTATCCTAACTCTACCTTAACTTACTCCCTACTCCAAAAGTACTACATTGTATAGGAAGAAATACCAAATGTTGATAAATGTGTACATCAAAATGCATTGATGTCATCTCATTGTGTTAGACAGCTACAGCTTGCCCCATTCAGGTGCATATGTCAGCATGTGCACATAGGGTCTGTCCCATTTAGCAGCAGATGTGCCTAAGTTGAAGTACAGGGACAGTTGATGTATGCGTTTCGACAACGTTACTTTGCGTTTCTATATGTGAGACCATACGGCCTTAACATGTATTTCGAGATTCCTTGTTCCATAAGAGAATCATCCAGACACAAAAGGTTCAAAAGCATGAGTATGTGGTCTAACAAACCATGTAACAGTTTTAGAATGGTCAAAATAATGAGAGATAGATGTTTTAACACGTAAGATATAACGCCCGACTCGCCGAAGAAGGACCCTGGTCCCCCGGTCGTTTCCTGCCTTTCAGAAGATGTCCCGAGTGTCCCCGCGTCTTTCTAGTTCTGGAAGAATGTTTCATGTGTTTGTCGAACGGTTCGAAGGTGATCAATTCGGCCAGTACCAGAAATGGCAGTCGATCAAAATGGCACGGCGTCCCAAAGAAAGAATCGTCAACGTTTTCGAAAAATCGCCTCGATCGTCTCGAAAAGGGCATCCACGTCTTCCTCCAAACGTCCCTGACGTCTCGAAAAGAGTTTCCGTCCTTCAAAGGGTCGCACGATCGCGCCAGACGTCGAAAACGTTGACCAAATTGTTGGCCTAAATACGTAAAACAAACATATATATATATATATATATATATATATATATATATATATATATATATTCCACACCGGAAGCGTAGGCGGGCAGGCGGCCGACTCGCAAGTGTGGGGCTCGCTTAGGCTCGCCCCAATAAAAGCTTTAAATTCAGACCATCCAATATTGCTATACACAAAGTACTAAAACATGACTGTTTGCTCATTCGATATTGCAGCTTCACACATGTGAGGGTACAAAGATTGCAGATGACATCCAGGGCTCCAGAGTGCCTCAATCCACAGTCCCCTCATCCTGTTCTTCAGGTTCCTCACAGATCTCAATGATGGACCCAGAGCACTCAGCTATATCGACATTGAGATGACTTATCAGATCTCCAATTTGATCTAAAACTAAAGATAACAATTTCTAGTATAAGTGATTAATCATTGAATGATATACAGTGCAACATATCAAATAGCATTAAAGACATACAAATGTCTGAAGGTGTCCATTGAATAGGATTTCAACCATAGACAACACCTTTCAGATAACACTTTTCTTTTTGTAATGTACATTTCCATTTTAGAAAGAATCGGGCTTTGAGACACAAATTTGCAAACACAAAGAGATCAAAGGGAGATCAAAGGATATAAAACATGTTTACAAATTTGAAACACAAAACAATTATTGTAGTAATCAATTTGTTCAATGAATTTCCAACTGGTACAGCTGATACCTTTAAAGGGCTTGCATATTTGTGCATGGACCCATACACATACAATGGTGTTGCCAGGGAAAATAGAGTACTAACCACCAGATTCTTTCAATGCCGACACGTAAAAATTTCTGTCTGGTTGACCGCTGGCACTCTTTAGCAAGGAGTTCAGAGCTTCAACAATGCATTGTATGATATCATCGTCTTCGTCCTCGAGCAGAGCACAGAGTGGAGGGAGACAGCCTTGGGAGACAGCATATCTGATGTAGAGAAGAACCACACCAGGTTGCTTACTGTAGTGTAGAACCACTCACAGATTGTCAAACCATGGTCAAAGGCCCTCACACACACTTGGCAATGCAGGCACTTCGCTGTTCGCTCTCACCTCTTCTGATCAGGATTACCCCCGAACAACATGTTACCAACACACCAACAACACTCCTTTTGGACTCTATGGCTCCCTTCTGAAAGATGACTGACAATACATCCCATCAGGTTGCAGTCAATGACTCTCTACAAGACAACAATGGAGACATACATTCTGAAGATATCACGGACAAACAGTTCGACAAATAGTATGAATTACTGGTGTTTACTCAGGTGTACCAGCCGACAATTATGAAAAGAAACCAACAGGTAATATATACACGATAAGATAAACGAGCACACTAAAGTGTTTATTACTCACTTGGATGTGTTCCTGTGTTCCAGCCAAAACATTGGATATGAGCCAAAACACCTCGTTGTCCAAAAGTTCATTTCGAATCTCAACGAAATGCACCAAATGTTCCAAGACACCCAGATTCACTACAAACTGGGAAACAGACCACATCTCAAGATCATAAACCTGCTATTTTACACACGCAGTGCACAGCGGTGTGAAGGAATTTAACAAAGAAATTATCTACTAGGATTTGTTGGTGTGTAAAACAAACATAAAAAATCATGAAAAATTGCTCTTAATCCTTTGAGACAGTATATATTATATTAGACTCTGCACAATATATGCAACTGAAATGCATGAACATGTGTATGCAGCAGTGCTTTGAATGAGCATGAATAATATTAGCTGTAATGGTTTAGGCACAAATCAATCTTTAGGAGAGGTTGTGTGCTTGTCCATGCACCAAGAGCGGAGAGAATCACCTGTGTATGTTCATTGTTTCCTGAAGCAATACTTCCGAATAATCTCAAAATAGGCAAAGCCATCTTAGGAGTGTTGAGACTACACATTGACACGGACAGTGATGGAAAGCGTTATCAGAGGTGTGTATGTAAATACATATAGTAAATACCCACAAACACCCACATACACCCACACACCCACACACACCACACACACATGCACACACACGACGACAGCTAGATAGACATATAGACAGACAGACATACAGATAGATAGACAAAGAGGCAGACAGGTAGACAGACAGACATACAGATAGACAAAGAGGCAGACAGGTAGACAGACAGACATACAGATAGATAGACAAAGAGGCAGACAGGTAGACAGACAGACATACAGATAGATAGACAAAGAGGCAGACAGGTAGACAGACAGACAGACAGATAGATAGACAAAGAGGCAGACAGGTAGACAGACAGACAGACAGATAGATAGACAAAGAGGCAGACAGGTAGACAGACAGAAAGATAGACAAACAGGCAGACAGGTAGACAGGATATCCCAAATACAATATAGGGATAACAGACAGAGACTTACACCTGCAAATTATCAACCAAGGTTGGACAAATTCCTGAATCAATTACAGCTTGATTATTATTGACCTCTCCAACAGCAAAAAAACAAATTGCCCAGTGAATATCAGTGAGAGCTGCTTCACTTCTCTTACTTATGGCAATCTCCTTCATCATTCCAAGCAATGGTGCTACCTACACACAAAGAACACCTCACGTAGACTGAAATACACAAGGTACCACCGGCAATGGAATCATTGTACTGTACAGATGTACTGCATACAACTTCCCAACACTACACAACACATTGCTCACACCTTTTCAACAGCAGGGTAGGGTTTGTATCGACAAAGATTTGAAATCACCCAAGAAAGAGTATTCACACACTTCACAGGCACTTGATTTAGGTCTTTAACAAATCTAATACAATCACAATATGATCATAGCAAGTTAAACTACACACCACACACTACACACACTACATACATCACACACACTACGTATACACTACACACACTACACACACTATATACAAAGTGTGTGAACATACTTTAGTATAGCAGGGACTATCCCACGGTCCAGTACATAGTCTCTCAATTCAGCACCATTACCAATGATGTTTGCTAGAGCCCAGAGTGCCTGTAGAGATGTTGATACTATGTGTTGTATAACGACACACACACACGCACACACACACACACACACACACACACGCACACACACACACACACACACACACACACCTGGTTAATTTGATCATAATCATCAAAAGACAAGATCTTCATCAAAGCAGGTACTGCTCCAGCATCAACAATCTGTTGAGTATACTTGCTATCTCCACAGGCAATGTTAGTTACAATCCATGACACCTCATACTAAAGAAGGGAGATAAAGCTTATGAAACAACCGTGAATAGTAAAAAATCATAACTGCTATGGATTGTGATTGTAATAGCTATCATGGCAATAATGAATATGGGTCAAGCAGACTTACATGTAACACTGGATTTTTGGCACAAGAAAGTAACTGAACAAATTGGGGGAGAATGTTGAGGTCGATAACTTTAGAAATTGGGGGATTACGAACACACAGTATTTTTCTAAAGTATATAACAGATTCGAGAAGATCTCTTTCATTCTCAGAATATAGCAGCTTCGCTTGAGCTTCCATCTCCTCTTGTGAGTGGGGATCATTTTTCTTTTTCTTTGTGTTAACATCATCTTCTTTGCCAACTTCATCACAATCACCTCCACTTAGTGCTTGTTCATCTCGCTCAACCTCTTCCTGCATAAGCTCTTCCTCAACCAATCCTTGAGACATCTGACTATCCTCCACATCACTATTGTCACCCAGGACATCTCCTTCTTCTGAACAGTCATCCTGGTTCATACCAACCATACGTCTTCTTGCGAACTACAAAGAGAACAAGGAAGATATGAACAATAAACCATGATGATGTAAAGTTCAACTCCATAAACAGTATAAGTTTAGTATATATATATATACAGTATATATTAATACAGTTCAACGTGTTCAGTACTACCTCGAAGGACACACCAAATCTGTACTTCTTATCAGAGGTACTAGCTATCAATACTGATTGACATGGACCAGGTGTACATGAGCTATAGGGACTGGGTGAAGTGTACATGCATACATATATTATACAGTATATAGCCAGGAGTACTTACAGTCCAAATTGCTTAGCAAGCACCCCTGTTAATTTTCCCGGTTAGGAAGTAATTTGAAGTACACACCAAATCCTTACGAGTATAAATACAGTTATTTTGTGGCTGATTTTTACTCTATATAGCTTGTGTGTAAGGAACATATAATATTATTGGATATTACAACAAAAATGATTGAAATCATAATTCATAACTATATATAGGCTACCTCCAAAGATGGATTAGGAGGGGAGAACATTATTGATTTGACACAAAATTTGAAATTTGCTTGTATCTTAAAGATAATATTAGCTATATGAAGCAAATGTAAACTAGAACTACAGTTAAGAATGGGGGCAGCCTCTTGTGCTGCTCTTGAACTGCCTCCTGTGACGTTTTGCACATTATTTGTTCGTCCAGAATCTGTAGCTGCCCGTAATGCTTGCCGTCTCATTGCCATAAACAAATGTTTGGGCGTACACCCTATCGGGATATGTGAAGTTGTACACAGGATCCTTGGGAAAGCTGTGCTATCCATCTTAAAATCGGACATTCAGAGTGTCACTGGCTCATTACAGCTCTGTACTGGTCAAATAGCAGGCATCGAAGCTGTTATTCATGCAATGGGTGACCTACAGTGGAGCCTCTACTAAAAGACTCTCCCAGTAAAGGACACCATAGAAATTACCTCCCTACAAAGGACACTTTCTAAGGCACCAAAAGTAGACTTTCCTATAGTGCTAATACATTTTCCACCTCTGAAGAGTGGACAACCTTTCTACAGTGGATAAAATAGCTGGTCCCAATGTGTACTTTATAGAGAGGTTTCACTGTATTTCATTGTAAAGATAACGAAGCAATTGTTTTCATCAACACAAGCAATGCATTCAATTCACTCTATAGGCAGGTTACATTACTGTCATAACATCCAATCTCTATGCCCTCTCCTGAGCACAACTGTGATTGACTCCTACCGTCAAGACATCGACCTTTTTATTGACAACCAATCCATTCCATCTCGTGAAGGCACCACTCTCTACTCCACTCTGCCATTGCGGCTCTACGTAACACTTGCAAACACGCTGCCTCTTCTTACCCAGACTCCATCCTCCTACACGGCCACCATTAACTTTCTGGTATAACTCTCGATTTACGTTACATATTATAAATCACTTATTGCTTGAAATGCATAAGCCTTGTAATAATAATTATTTTTATTTTGCAAAGGGGCAGCCTCTTGTGGTTGTTCGACCGGGTAAAACGTACAGGCTTATCGATGTTTGTGTATTCGCACCGATCTAACATACTAACTCCCATAGCTAGCTATCTACCTCATTCTCTCTTCGATCTCGTCTCAACTTGATTCCCGCCAGTAGCTTCCTAGTGCTTTTCACATCTTCTGGCTCTTTCGATGTACGCTTGTACTCTTTCAGTCGATGGCAGACTACGTCCGTTGTATCCATAAAAGCCATTCCACGGAGAAACAGTCGACATAGAATTCATCTGTTAGTTCTGATCGCCCATTTTGGATGAATTGCGCAATCAATTTATATAGCAGTTATAAAACAAATCCTGCGATGAATCCAATTACAGTATTATAATACAGTACGTACACTTTAAAAACATTATGACTAAATGTAATATAATATAAAAGCTTTAAATTCAGACCATCCAATATACACAAAGTACTAAGACATGGCTGTTTGCTCATTCGATATTACAGCTTCACACATGTGAGGGTACAAAGATTGCAGATGACATCCAGGGCTCCATAGTGCCTCAATCCATAGTCCCCTCATCCCGTTCTTTGGATTCCTCACAGATCTCAATGATGGACTTGGAGCACTGAGCTATAACATCATCGGGATGACCCCTCAGACCTCCAATTTGATCTAAAACTAAAGATAACCACTTTCAGTATAGGAAGTGATTAATCATTGAATAATATACAGTGCAACATATCAAATGGCATTAAAGACATAACAATGTATGAAGGTGTCCATTGAATAGGATTTCAAACATAGACAACGCCTTTCAGATAACACTTTTCATTTTGTAATGTACATTTCTATTTTAGAAAGAATCGGGCTTGGAGACACAAATTTGCACCCAAAGAGATTAAAGTGAGATCAAAGGATGTTAAACATGTTTACAAATTTGAAACACAAAACAATGTTGTAATAATCAATTTGTTTAATGAATTTCCAACTGGTACAGCTGAAATTCGTGCATAAACCCATATTATGCATAAACGCACACGAAGGTGTTGCCAGGGAAAATAGACTACTAACCACCAGATTCTCCCAATGCTGACACATAATAACTTCTCTCTGGTTGACCACTGGCACTCTTTAGCAAGGACTTCAGAGCTTCAACAATGCATTGTATGATATCATTGTCTGAGGTGTTGGAGAGCAGAGCACAGAGTGGAGGTAGACAACCTTGAGAGACAGCATATCTGATGGAGACAAGAACCACACCAGATGGCTTACTGTAGTGTAGAACCACTCACAGATTGTCAAACCATGATCAAATTAAGGCTCTCACACACAATGCAGGAATTCACTGTTCACTCTCACCTCTTTTGATCAGGATTACCCTCGAACAACATGTTACCAACACACCAACAACACTCCTTTTGGACTCTAGGGCTCCCTTCTGAGAGATGACTGACAATACATCCCATCAGGTGGCAGTCAATGACTCTCTACAAGACAACAATGGAGACATACATTCTGAAGATATCACGGACAAACAGTTCGACAAGTATGAATTACTGGTGTTTACCCAGGTGTACCAGCCGACAATTATGAAAAGAAACCAACAGGTATCACACAATAAGATGAATGAGCACACTAGAGCGTTCATTACTCACTTGGATGTGTTCCTCTGTTCCAGCCAAAACATTGGATATAAGCCAAAACACCTCGTTGTCCAAAATTTCATTTCGAATCTCAACGAAGCGCACCAAATGTTCCAAGATACCCAGATTCACTACAAACTTGGAAACAGACCACATCTCAAGATCATAAACCTGCTATTTTACACACACAGTACGTACATGAGCAGTGTGAAGGAATTTAACAAACAAATTATCCACTGGGATTCATTGGTGGGTAAAACAAACATAAAAAAATCATGAAAAGTTGTCCTCAATTCTTTGAGACAGTATATATTATATTGGACTCTGCATAATATATGCAACTGGAATGCATGAACATGTGTATGTAGCAGTGCTTTGAATGAACACGAATAATAATAGCTGTAATGGTTTAGGTACAAATCAATCTTTAGGAGATAAAGATGGTGTCCAATTACTATTGCAATACAATACTGAGTGTGTGTTTGTCCATGTCCACGTCTTACCTACCAAGAGCGGAGAGAATCACCTGTGTATGTTCGTTGTTCCCCGAAGCAATACTTCCGAATAATCTCAAAACAGGCAAAGCCATCTTAGGAGTTTTGAGACTAGGCATTGACATGGATAGTGATGAAAAGCATTGTCAGAGGTGTGTATGCAAATATTAATTTTGAAGAATTTATACATGGATTATCAAATGACTATTCTATCAGAACAGCCTCGCTGTAGTAGGGAATGCATGGCAAATAGCTAGACAGACAGACAGACAGACAGACAGGCAGACAGGCAGACAGGCAGACAGGACATGCAGAATACAATAGGTACTGGATGATAGACAGAGACTTACTCCTGCAAATTATCAACCAACGTCTGACAAATTCCTGAATCAATCACAAATTGGATATTATTGTCCTCTCCATCAGAAAGGAAAGAAAAAGCCCAGTAAATATCAGCGAGAGCTGCCTCACTTGTCTGCTTGCTTATGGCAATCTCCTTCATCACTCCAAGCAATGGTGCTACCTATACACACAGAGAACACCTCTGAAATACACAATGTACCACCAGCAATACAACCATTGAGCAGACATAGTGAACACAGCTTCCAAACACCACACACACACACACACACACACACACACACACACACACACATTGCACACACCTTTTCAACAGCACGGTAGGGTTTGAATTTACAAAGATTCGAAATCACCCAAGAAAGAGTATCAATACACTTCACAGGTATTTGATTTAGGTCTTTAACAAATCTATTACAAATACATACATATAATATGTATGATCATAGCAAGTTAAACTACACACTACACACACTACACACACTACACACACTACATACACTACATACACTACACACACTACACACACTACACACACTACACGCACTACATACACTACACACACTACATATACTACATATACTACACACACTACACACACTACATACACTACACACACTACATACACTACACACACTACCCACACTACATACACTACACATACTACACACGATACACACACTACATTCACTACACACACTACATACACTACACACACTACATACACTACACACACTACATACACTACACACACTACACACACTACATACTCTACACACACTACATACAAAGTGTGTGAACATACTTCAGTATAGCAGGGACTATCCCATGGTCCAGTACATAGTCTCTCAGTTCAGCACCATCACCAACTATGTTTCCTAGAGCCCAGAGTGCCTGTAGAGATGTTGGTACTATATGTACATACATACGTATGTATGTACACGCCACACACACACACACACACACACACACACACACACACACACACACACACACACACCTGGTCAAATTGATCATAATTGTCAAGAGACAAGATCTCTATCAAAGCAGGTACTGCTCCAGCATCAACAATCTGTTGAGTATACTTGCTATCTCCACAGGCAAGGTTAGTTACAACCCATGATGCTTCAAGCTAATGAAGGGAGATAAAACATATGAAACAACCATGAATAGTAAACGATCTTAATTTATTATGCATTGTCAAAAAACACAATAGCATGGTGCTATGAGTCAAGCAGACGTACATGCAACACTGGATCTTTGGCACAAGAAAGCAGCTGAACAAATCGGGGGAGAATGTTGAGGTCGATAACTTTAGAAATTGGGGGGAGAATGTTGAAGTCAATAATTGGGGGATTACGAACAGACAGTATTTTTCTAAAGTATGTAACAGGTTCGAGAAGATCACTTTCATTCTCAGAGTATAGCAGCTTTGCTTGAGCCTCCATCTCCTCTTGTGAGTGGGGATCATTCTCCTTTTTGTCTTTGTTAATATCATCCTCTTTGCCAACTTCATCACAATCACCTCCACCTGGTGTTTGCTCATCTCGCTCAACCTCTTCCTGCAGAAGCTCTTCCTCAACCAATCCTTGAGACATCTCACTATCCTCCACATCACTATTGTCACCCAGGACATCTCCTTCTTCTAGTGAATGGTCATCCTGGTTCATACCAACCATACGTCTTCTTGCGAACTACAAAGAGAACAAGGAAGATATGAACAATAAACCATGATGATGTAAAGTTCAACTCCATAAACAGTAAAAGTTTAGTATATACAGTATACACAGTTCAACTTGTTCAGTACTACCTTGAAGGACACACCAAATCTGTACTTTTTATCAGATGTACTTGCAATCAGTATTGGTTGACATGGTGTACATGAGAAGTGCCCATACATACATATACAATTCTAACCAGGAGTACTTACAGTCCAAATTGCTTATCAAGCACCCCGGTTATCTTTCCTGGTTGTGAAGGAATTTGAAGGACACACCAAATCCAACAAGTATACGTACAGTTAGTTTGTGGGTGTCTTTTACTTCATATAGGCCTAGCTTGTGTGTGAAAAAACAAAGGGATTGAAATCATAACACATGCAAACCATAACTATATGTAGTCTACCTTTTAAGATGAATTGGGGGGGGGGGGGGGGGGTGAATTTGATACAAAATTTGAAAATCGCTTGTACGATAATATTGTATGAAGCAAACGTAATCGAGGCAGCCTCTTGTGGTTGTCCAACCGGGTGAAACGTACAGGCTTATCGATGTTTTGTGTATTCGTGCCGATCGAACATACTAACCACCTATAGCTAGCTAGCTATCTATACCTCATTCTCTCTTCGATCTCGTCTCAACTTGATTCCCGCCAGTAGCTTCCTAGTGCTTTTCACATCTTCTGACTCTTTCGATGTACGCTTGTAGTCTTTCAGTCGATGGCAGACTACGTCTGTTGTATCCATAAAAGCCATTTCACGAAGAAACAGTCAACATGGAATTCCTCTAGCCAGATTTGTCAGTTCTGATCAGCCATTTTGGACGAATTGCGCAATCCATTTATGCAGCAGTAATCATTATACAGTACAACAAATCCTGCGATGAATCCAATTACAGTACTAACCCTCGGTAATTATAATACAGTAGGTACACTTTAAAAACATAATATTATGACCAAACGTGAAAAAATATAAACGCTATAACTTCATACCATCCAATTTACACAAAGTACTAAAACATGGCTGTTTGCTCATTCGATATTACAGCTTTACACGTACAAAGATTGCAGTTGACATCCAGGGCTCCAGAGTGCCTCAATCCACAGTCTCCTCGTCATGTTCTTCAGATTCCTCACAGATCTCAATGATGGACCCAGAGCACTCAGCTATATCAGCATTGAGATGACTTATCAGATCTCCAATTTGATCTAAAACTAAAGATAACAACTTTTAGTATAAGTGATTAATAATTGAATGATATACAGTACAACATATCAAATGGCATTAAAGACATAAAAATGTCTGAAGGTGTCCATTGAATAGGATTTCAACCATAGACAAGACCTTTCAGATAACACTTTTCATTTTGTAATGTACATTTCTGTTTAGAAAGAATCGGGCTTTGAGACACAAATTTGTAAACACAAAGAGATCAAAGGAGATCAAAGGATGTAAAACATGTTTACAAATTTGAAACACAAAACAATATTGTAGTAATCAGTTTGTTCAATGAATTTCCAACTGGTACAGCTGAAATTTGTGCATAAACCCATATTATGCATAAACACACACAATGGTGTTGCCAGAGAAAATAGAGTACTAACCACCAGATTCTTTCAATGCATACACATAATAATGTCTATCAGGTTGACTGCTGGCACTCTCTAACAAGGACTTCAGAGCTGTAACAATGCATTGTACAATATCATCGTCTTCGTCCTCAAGCAGAGCACAGAGTGGAGGGAGACAGCCTTGAGAGACAGCATATCTGATGGAGAGAAGAACCACACCAGATGGCTTACTGTAGTGTAGAACCACCCACAGAAGGTCAATCTGTGAGTGGTTCTACACTTAGAGATGCATGGTATTTCGCTGTTCACTCTCACCTCTTCTGATCAGGATTACCCTCAAACAACATGTTACCAACACACCAACAACACTCCTTTTGGACTCTAGGGCTCCCTTCTGAGAGATGACTGACAATACATCCCATCAGGTTGCAGTCAATGACTCTCTACAAGACAACAATGGAGACATACATTCTGAAGATGTCATGACAAACAGTTTGACAATAGTATGAATTACTGGTGTTTACTCGGGTGTACCAGCTGACTATTATAAAAAGAAACCAACAGGTATAGAATACACGATAAGAAAAAACAAGCACACTAGAGTGTCTAGTACTCACTTGGATGTGTTCCTGCGTTCCAGCCAAAACATTGGATATAAGCCAAAACACCTCCTTGTCTAAGTGTTCATTTTGAATCTCAACGAAACGCATCAAATGTTCCAAGACACCCAGATTTACCACAAACTGGGAAACAGACCATATCTCAAGATCATAAACCTGGTATTATACACACGTAGTACATAAGCGGTGTGAAGGAATTTAACAAACAAATTATCCACTAGGATTTGTGGGTGGGTAAAAAAATCATGAAAAGTTGTCCTCAATCCTTTGAGACAGTATATATTATATTGGACTCTGCATAATATATGCAACTGGAATGCATGAACATGTGTATGCAGCAGTGCTTTGAATGAGCACGAATAATAATAGCTGTAATGGTTTAGGCACAAATCATTCTTTATGAGATGAAGATGGTGTCAAGTTACTATTGCAATACAATACTGAGCGTGTGTTTGTCCATGTTCACGTCTTTCCTACCAAGAGTGGAGAGAATCACCTGTGTATGTTCGTTGTTCCCCGAAGCAATACTTCCAAATATTCTCACAACAGGCATAATCATTTCAGGAGTGTTGAGTCTACACATTGACACGGACAGTGATGGAAAGCGTTATCAGAGGTGTGTATGCAAATACATATGTAGTACACACCCACAAAACACCCCCACACACAGTACAGATGCTCAATATTTGAAGTTGCTATGCAATGGATCAGACAGCCTTGCTGTAGTAGCAGACAGCTAGACAGACAGACAGACAGATTCAGACAGACAGATAGATAGATATACAGACAGGCAGACAGGACATGCAGAATACAATAGGTAATGGATAACAGACAGAGACTTACTCCTGCAAATTATTAACCAACGTCTGACAAATTCCTGAATCAATCACAAATTGGATATTATCGTCTCCTCCATCAGAAAGGAAAGAAAAAGCCCAGTAAATATCCTTGAGAGCTGCCTCACTTGTCTGCTTGTTTATGGCAATCTCCTTCATCACTCCAAGCAATGGTGCTACCTATACACACAGAGAACACCTCCTGTACGCTAAAATACCCAATGTATACTGGTACCACCAGCAATAGAACCATTGTGCAGACATAGTGGACACAACTTCCCAACACTACACACACACACACACACACACACACACACACACACACACACACACACACACACACACACATTGCTCACACCTTTTCTACAGCAGGGTAGGGTTTGAATCGACAAAGATTCGAAATCACCCAAGAAAGAGTATTCACACACTTCACAGGCACTTGATTTAGGTCTTTAACAAATCTAATACAATCATAATATTATGATCATAGCAAGTTAAACTACCCACCACACACTAAACACACTGCATACACTACACACACTAAACACACTGCATACACTACATACACTACACACACTACACATACTACATACAGTACTCTACACACACTACACACACTACACACACTACATACACTGCACACACTATGCACACACTACACACACTACACACACTACACACACTAAATACACTACAAACAGTACACAAATTAAACACACTACATATACACTACACACTACACACACTACACACACTACATACACTACACACACTACATACACTACACACACTACACACACTACATACACTACACACACTACATACACTACACACACTACACACACTACATACACTACATACACTACATACAAAGTGTGTGAACATACTTCAGTATAGCAGGGACTATTCCATGGTCCAGTACATAGTCTCTCAGTTTAACACCATCACCAACTATGTTTCCTAGAGCCCAGAGTGCCTGTAGAGATGTTGGTACTATATGTACGTACATACGTATGTACATGTACACACACACACACACACACACGCATGCACACACACACACGCACACACACACATACGCACACACACGCACACACACACACACACACACACACACACACAACACACACAACACACACACCTGGTCAAATTGATCATAATTGTCGAGAGACAAGATCTCTATCAAAGCAGGTACTGCTCCAGCATCAACAATCTGTTGAGTATACTTGCTATCTCCACTGGCAATGTTAGTAACAACCCATGACACTTCAAACTAAAGAAGGGAGATAAAACTTATGAAACAACCATGAATAGTAAAAAATCTTAATTGCTATGGACTGTGATTGTAATAGCTATCATGGCGATATGGGTCAAGCAGACTTACATGTAACACTGGATCTTTGGCACAAGAAAGCAGCTGAACAAATCAGGGGAGAATGTTGAGGTCGATAACTTTAGAAATTGGGGGGTTAAAAACAGACAGAAATTTTCTAAAGTATATAACAGATTTGAGAAGATCGCTTTCATTCTCAGAATATAGCAGCTTTGCTTGAGCCTCCATCTCCTCTTGTGAGTGGGGATCATTTTCCTTTTTGTCTTTGTTAATATCATTCTCTTTGTCATCTTCATCACAATCACTTCCACCTGGTGTTTGCTCATCTCGCTCAACCTCTTCCTGCATAAGCTCTTTCTCAACCAACTTTTGAGACATCTGACTATCCTCCACATCACTATTGTCACCCAGGACATCTTCTTCTAGTGAACGGTCATCCTGGTTCATACCAACCATACGTCTTCTTGCGAACTACAAAGAGAACAAGGAAGATATGAACAATAAACCATGATGGGTGGGAAACAAAACAAACAAGGGTTAGTACTATAGTTGATATATAACTAGGGTAGGCATATTGGCTTACATGAGGTAAAACAGTATAATTCGGATCGCGATATCATTCTGGTATTTTGGGAATAAACAGTTTCCTACTTGGAAATTAATGCTCAGCATTAGAGGACACCTACAGTGTTCCACTGGTAATGGCAACTCTATATAACAATGTATACCCAGCTAATCCACCAAACTCGTTAATCCACCACATTCTTTGAAAACAAATTGCAGCGGATTAATGAGTATTCACTGTACTGTGTCCCACTGGTAATGGCAACCCTTAGCTACAACATACCCGAGAGTGAAGCCAGCAATTTGCTTCCCACGTGCTAGTTGTTAACCAGTGATTAGAATTATACCATGGTCGGAATTACCTCATATCATATAATAACCATGAGAGAGACACCAATCATTATTCAAATCAAGGAACAAAGATGTGTTACAAAATAAAACCAACCCAAAACCTCGGACACAGGGGTAGAAGCAACTGACGTATAATGTCATTAGTGCTATCCCTGGCAAGACAGGGGCAATAGGTTAGGTTAGGTATACCTATTAGACTGGGGAGGCCACTATCCCAGGTGGTAGCTACTATCAAGAGTCCCAGTAAAAGACAAAAATATACAAAACTGAATTCGAAAAGTATAAAAATAAGTGAATTCGAATATCGCGTAAGCATCTATTATAATAACGATGGTTATATTCATGATAACCATTGCTAGACGACATCGGGTCGAGGAATTAAGGGAAACATTGAAGAAATAATATAATCAACCACGGGTAATACGTATAGACATCGATAATCTATGCTGCGACTCTCTCTGACCTCGCTCTCTCTTTGGTCTTGTGTCAATTTGATTCTCGCCAGCAGTTTTCTAGCGCTCTTCGTATCTTCTGACTCTTTCGTTGTACGCTTGTAATCTTTTAGTCGATGGCAGCTCACTTCCGTTGTATCCATACTAGCCATTCCGAGTGGAAGAGTCAAATTTGATCGAAGAAGAAAGCTAGATCGAGCCAACTGCAACTTCACAATTATCGGCCATTTTGAAGGAATTGCGCAATTCGGTCATGCTTAGTAGTGTCATAATACTGTACAGGTACGTAGATTTAGGGTCTATGGCGGTATGTTACATGTGTTACTACGGTTGTGAACATTAAATTCAGTTTCGCACTACGAGTACGTATCTACAATTTAAAACTGAAAGAAGTAAAAAATAACTGTTAGGTTCTTGACTGTACATAAATACATGGCCAGCTGCTGATCTGATACTTGAGTTTTTACACATGCAAATGTAGTTTACATCCAATGGTAGAGAGTGGCTCAGTCAATTGACTTATCAACATCCCCTCTTTCTGGTGCACAGACGTCAATGATAGAGTTAGAACATAGAGCTATGACACCATTGGGGTGATCCCGGAGGCCATCAATTGTATCCAAAACTAAAAAGACAACCACATTCATAACAAGTAAATCATGTTGAGTATAATACAATGCAGAAAATCTACAGCAAGAGCTATAGAGCTACAGCAAAAGCACCACCATCTGCACTCTGTGACCAAGAGCAGTTGAGGTGTGCATGCAATGAGAAATAACTGTCAGAGAGCACACAGGTACTATACCAACCACCAGTTTCCTCCAGTGATGCTGCGTAATGTGCTCTATCTGAAGGATCGTCGGCATCCCTTAGCAAGGAGTTCAGAGCTTTGACAATGCACTCTATGACAACGTCGTTCTTGTCCTCAAGAAAAGCACAGAGTGGAGGGAGACAGCCTTGGGAGACAGCATATCTGATGGAGACAAGAACCACACCAGATAGCTCACTGTAGTGTAGAACCACTCACACACTGTAAAACCCATGGAAAGATCCACATGTTCCATTCATTACTCACAAATGTATGTACAGTACTGACAATATTGCTCACAACTCACCTGTGTTCTCCACTTCCACTCTTCACTTATATCTCACCCACATCTCACTCACACCTCACTCACTCCTCACTCACTCCTCATTTATATCTCACTCACACCTCACTCACACCTCACTCACTCTTCACTCCTCACTCACATCTTACTCACTCCTCACTCACACCTCACACACTCCTCACTCACACCTCACACACATCTCCACAACCTTCACACATGTACAGGATTACTAATAGTCTCTCACACACTTGCTACACTCCACTGTTCACTCTCACCTTATTTGATCGGAAGTCCCTCCAGTCAACAAGTTACAAACACACCAACAACACACCAACTGGATTCTCAAATTGTTTCTTGAAAGATTTTCAACAATTAGTCCCATTAAATTGCAGTCAATAACTCTCTGAGAACAGAAATGAGGAAATATTCTGTAAGAATACAACAAACGGATATACGTAAAGGAACATTGACTACTTGCATTTGTCCATGTGTTCAAAAGCATGAACAAACATGAACAAACAGTATTTGTTTCAGCAAATACATGAATAAACATGAATAAACAACATTTGTTTTGGCAAACACATGAACAAATGTGAACAAACAGCATATGTTTCAGCAAATACGTGAACAAACATGAATGAACAACATTTGTTTCAGCAAACACGTGAACAAACATGAATGAACAACATTTGTTTCAGCAAACACATGAACAAACATGAACAAACATGGACAAACAGTATTTGTTTCAGCAAACAAACATCAAACATGTACAGGCATACTCCAGAGTGTACATTACTTGTATTTGATTCAGAGATCCAGCCAGAACATTGGATGTGAGCCAAAACACCTCTTTGGTCAAAGCGTTTTTGCCCATCTTAATAA
Organism: Chondrilla cf. caribensis; assembly: GCA_964020155.1. Lineage (NCBI taxonomy): Eukaryota > Metazoa > Porifera > Demospongiae > Chondrillida > Chondrillidae > Chondrilla > Chondrilla cf. caribensis. Next base: position 4,915,504 of record OZ026552.1, on the reverse strand, counting down.
AACGTTCCAAGTGTTCCAAGACTCCCAGATCCACTACAAACTGTTAAACAGACATCACAGGATTGTGATATTATACATACTATTATATTCATACACTGCACACAAGCTGAGTGAAGGAACGTCAACATCTTTTGGGAGGTGTTCTAGTGCCAAACAAGTGGACACAATATCGCATGGGTGTGAGTGGGTGTATGCATACATATGGGCATGAATACTGTACACAATACTAATAAAAGACTCTCACTTGTGTTTGTGCAACATTTCCAGCAGCAAAATTTCCAAAAATTTTCACAATCGGCATAACCATTTTTGGCGTCTGGTAACTATGTACAAAGATATAAAGTCAGCAAATACCGATGTTCACATGCAAATACATACATGTGTATGTATGTGCGCAGACACATGCAAACAAATGCACACGTGCTCACAAACACAGACAGAATACTGTAGGTAGTGGACAACAGACCGGGACTTACTCCTGCAAATGATCAAATAGAATTTGACAAATTCCCGAATCATGTACAACTTGTATTTGATTATCAGAGAGGTAGAAAGTTCCCCAGTAAATATCATGGAGAGCCTCCTCAGTTCTCTTGGTTATGGCAATCTCCTTCATCACTCCAAGCAATGGTGCTACCTATACACACAGAGAACACCTCCTGTAGACTGAAATACAATCAGCAATAGAATCATTGTACAGATATACTGTATACAGCTTCCCAACACTACACACACATGCGCGCGCGCACACACACACACACACACACACACACACACACACACACACGCACACACACACACACAAACACACACACACACACGCACACACGCACACACACACACACACACACACACACACACACACACACACACACACACACACACACACACTGTACACACCTTTTCAATAGCAGGGTAGGGTTTGGATCGACAAAGGTTTGATATCACCCAAGACAGAGTATTCATACGCTTCAATGCCAGTTTATTCATATCCACATTAAATCTAAAATGACATTATAAGATTATAGCAAGTTGAACTAAACTGAACTGTTCAGTTTTGAGAGAACTCTCATGAAGTGTGAGAGCTGGTCATATACTGATTACAGTAACTGTTGCTGTCAACGCCATACAAACATGCATAATACATGTAGCATACATACTATTACATTACACACACTGCACACACTACACACACTACACACACTACACACACTACACACACTGCATACACTACACACACTACACACACTACACACACTACAAACACTACACACACTACATACACTACACACACTACATACACTACACACTACACACACTACACAAACTACACAAACTACACACACTACACACTAAACACACTACACACACTACATACACTACATGCACTACATACAAAGTGTGTGAACATACTTCAGTATAGCAGGGACTATCCCATGGTCCAGTACATAGTCTCTCAGTTCAGCACCATCACCAATGATGTTTCCTAGAGCCCAGAGTGCCTGTAGAGATGTTGGTACTACTCTGGAACATACTGGAGGCAGGGGTGTGCTCAATACACGACAGTGTGTTTACATACATATGTACACGCATACACACACACACACACACCTGGGTAATTTGATCATAATTGTCAAAAGACAAGATCTCCATCAAAGCAGGTACTGCTCCAGCATCAACAATCTGTTGAGTATATTCACTATCTCCACAAGCAATGTTAGTAACAACCCATGATGTTTCAAACTAGAAAAAACGACACAATGATATGAAAAATGGACAGAAGAGGACCACAATCATTGAATATAATCTTATATTTCTAGATTTTGAATATGTAATTTAATGATTACCATGGTAATACAACTCAATTAAACATACGCGTAACGCTGGATCTTTGGCACAAGAAAGCAACTGAACAAATCGGGGGAGAATGTTGAGGTCGATAACTTTAGAAATTGGGGGGTTAACAACAGACAGCATTTTTCTAAAGTATGTAACAGGTTCGAGAAGATCCCTTTCATTCTCAGAATATAGCAGCTTTGCTTGAGCCTCCATCTCCTCTTGTGAGTGGGGATCATTCTCCTTTTTGTCTTTGTTCATATCATCTTCTTTGACAACTTCATCACAGTCACCTCCACCTGGTGTTTGCTCATCTCGCTCAACCTCTTCCTGCATAAGCTCTTCCTCAACCAATCCTTGAGACATCTGACTATCCTCCACATCACTATTGTCACCCAGGACATCTCCTTCTTCTAGTGAATGGTCATCCTGGTTCATACCAACCATACGTCTTCTTGCGAACTACAAAGAGAACAAGGAAGATATGATTGGAAAAGGGTTGATTGGCTGGGTGACATCTTATGGATACGTTTAATGGAATTCACTAGACATATGGTTGGTGAATTCCATTAAACTAATCAAAGAAAATATCCTATATTAATTATTATCAAGTATATTATCCAATGAAAATATATAAAAATTCTTATCTATTATATTATGCAAGGAAAATATCATGCATTAATCCGTATCAAATTATTATTAACATAAAAGAGAAATATCATACAGTGGAACCTCTTTATAAAGGACACATTGGGACCAGCTACTTTGTCCACTGTAGAGAGGTTGTCCACTCTTCAGAGGTAAAAAATGTATTAACACTATAGGGAAGTTCATTTTTGGGGTCTAAGAAAGTGTCCTTTGTAGGGAGGTATTTCCTATGGTGTCCTTTATTGGGAGAGTCCTTTAATAGAGGTTCCACTGTATAACAATTCTCCAACACATGTCTACCGATGTTTTTTGTATTCGCGTCGATCGAACATACTAACCACCTAGCTAGCTATATCTATACCTCATTCTCTCTTCGATCTCGTCTCAATTTGATTCCCGCCAGTAGCTTCCTAGTGCTTTTCACATCTTCTGGCTCTTTCGATGTACGCTTGTAATCTTTTAGTCGATGGCAGACTACGTCCGTTGTATCCATAAAAGCCATTTCACGGAGAAACAGTCGACATGACATTCATTCGATTGATAGATTTTCGGCCATTTTGGACGAATTGTGCAATCCGCCATAAAGCAGTTATAATTATAACGAAGTTAATCCATTTTCTACAAACGTATAATACGTATACAAATATAGATAGATAGATAGGTAGATAGAAAGATAGATAGATCGGATCTCAATGACGGGTTCAGAAAGTTGAGATATAGAGGCAAAACTCTAAGCACCTTCTTCCATAGCTCTTTGGAGAGTGGGCGTCTCGGTATGATATTTGACCCAATCCAGCTAGGCATGTGAACTACTTATGAAACAATTCCCATCTCCATATATGGCCTGAAGCTCCAGCTACATTTGGAGGTGCTTAATAATTTTAATGTATGTCCATACATTAAAAAAATATATTAAGTACCTCCGAATGTAGCGTAGGTTAGGGACCACATACAAAGATAGGACTTGTTTTATAATTTAGTATACATCCACAGCTAGGTGTGGCTGCAGTATCATATTGACACACCCCCTCTCCCATGAGCTATGCAAGAAGGTGCTCAGCGTTATTTCTCCTATACCTTCTCATACATTAAACATTATCAAGCACTTCCAAATGTAGCAAGGGCTATGGACCACAGATGGAGATGGGATCGAAGTGTTATTATTGTCATTGATTAGTATTTGGTCACAGCTAGGTCTCCCTAAAATATTATGATGACATGCCCCCTCACCCATGAGCTATGCAAGAAGGTGCTTAGCGTTATTTCTCCTATACTCTCCCATACATTAAACATTATCAAGCACTTCCAAATGTAGCAAGGGCTATGGACCACAGATGGAGATGGGATCGAAGTGTTATTATTGTCATTGATTAGTATTTGGTCACAGCTAGGTGTGGCTGCAAAATCATGTTGACACGCCCCCCTCTCCCATGAGCTATGCAAGAAGGTGCTTAGTGTTATTTCTCCTATACTCTCCCATACATTAAAAAATATTAAGCACCTCCAAATGTAGCAAGGGTTGGGGGCCATGTACGGAGATGAGGATTGTTTCATAAGTTAGTATTTGATCACAGCTAGGTCTCCCTAAAATATTATGATGACATGCCCCCTCACCCATGAGCTATGCAAGAAGGTGCTTAGCATTATTTCTCCTATACCTTCCCATATATTAAAAAAATAATAAGCACCTCTGAATGTAGCAAGAGTTAGGGACCATGTATGGAGATAAGAATTGATTCATAAGTTAGTATATGTTCACAGCTATGTCTGGATGAAATATCATGTTGACACGCCCTCTCTCCCATGAGCTATGCAAGAAGGTGCTTAGTGTTATTTCTCCTATACGTATTTTCTCATACATTAAAAAATATTAAGCACCTCCGAATGTCTCAAGGGTTAGGGACCATGTACAGAGATGAGATCTGTTTCATTTAAGTTAGTATTTGACCACAGCTATGTCTCACTAAAATATCATGTTGACATGTCCCCTCTCTCAAGAGCTATGCAAGAAGGTGCTTAGCGTTATTTCTCCTATACCTTCCCATACTGTACAACACCTCCGAATGTATCAAAGGTTATGGGCCACGTATTGAGATGAGAATTGTTTTAGAAATATGCCCTAAGCTAGGTCTGGTGAGAATATCAAGTTGACATGCCCCTTCTTACATGGGTTATGAAAGAAGGTGCTTAGCGTCTATTCTCCTATTCTCTTGCACACATTGGAGAATATTAAGCAGATCTGAATGTAGCTAAGGTTATGGGCCACGTATTGAGATGAGAATTGTTTCAGAAATTAGTTCATGCCCTAAGCTAGGTCTGGTGAAAATATCAAGTTGACATGCCCCCTCTTACATGAATTATGAAAGAAGGTGCTTAGCGTCTATTCTCCTATTCTCTTGCACACATTGGAGAATATTAAGCAGATCTGAATGTAGCTAAGGTTATGGGCCACGTATTGAGATGAGAATTGTTTCAGAAATTAGTTCATGCCCTAAGCTAGGTCTGGTGAAAATATCAAGTTGACATGCCCCCTCTTACATGAATTATGAAAGAAGGTGCTTAGCGTCTATTCTCCTATTCTCTTGCACACATTGGAGAATATCAAGCAGATCTGAATGTAGCTAAGATTATGGGCCATGTATTGAGAGATGGGAATTTTTCAGAATTTAGTTCATGCCATCAACTAGGTGTGCGGTAAAAGTATCAGATTGACATGCCTCCCTTCCCATGAGTTACGAAGGAAAGTGTTTAGCGTCTATTCTCCTATTCTCTCCATTTGCTTTATCTCGATATACATGCCCACAGGCATGATTGATTATTTGGAGGAAAGTAAAAAAGCATATCCAGAAGGGCATTTCATCCATGCAGGAGACATGTTTCACATGTAAACGTATTCCCATTATTACACATTAAATACACACACAGTACAAGAGTCGGCTGTAATCTTCAGCATAATAATATCATAATACAAACATTGCTTCTAATTGATATAACAATACAATTAATCAAGTTTTTCATCATCATCTTCACTATCTACAGGATAATATTGTTTAATAATTGATTGGGCTGTTCGATAGATATCATCATTGGGATGACTCTGTAACGACTCCAACTTGTCCAAACCTTGAGTAAACGAAATAGATATATTGATTGAGTGAGGTGTGTGTGTGTGTGTGTGTGTGCGTGCGTGCGTGCGTGCGTGCATGTGTGTGTGTGTGTGTGTGTGTGTGTGTGTGTGTGTGTGCGTACCTGTGTATGCATGTAACATCCTCAAAGATACAATGAGCAGCATCTAGCAATTAGCAGATGAATATTAAGAACCTAAAAATCCCTTCAGTCTCACCTCCAGCTTCTTCAATTTTCATAGAATAGGGATTTAGGCCACCCGGGTTACGTACCCTCATCTGACCAATTTTTAAAATGTTTTTTAACCCATCCAAAACTATCATCAATATTTGAGAGTCCTGCGTATCCAGCAAAGAGCACATCGGAGGGATGCATTTGCGATCCACCAGATACCTGGATAACCAAAAGGGCAAAACTTGTACAATTCCCACATTAGTCCGGATTCTTGTACAAATACCACATTAGTCCAGATTCTTGTACAAATACCACATTAGTCCAGATTCTTGTACAAATACCACATTAGTCCAGATTCTTGTACAAATACCACAATAGTCCAGATTCTTGTACAAATACCACATTAGTCAAGATATTTGTACAATTACCACATTAGTCAAGATTCTTGTACAAATACCACATCAGTCAAGATTCTTGTACAAATACCACATCAGTCAAGATTCTTGTACAAATACCACATCAGTCAAGATTCTTGTACAAATACCACATTAGTCAAGAATATTGTACAAATACCACATTAGTCAAGAATATTGTACAAATACCACATCAGTCAAGATTCTTGTACAAATACCACATCAGTCAAGATTATTGTACAAATACCACATTAGTCAAGAATATTGTACAAATACCACATTAGTCAAGAATATTGTACAAATACCACATTAGTCAAGAATATTGTACAAATACCACATTAGTCAAGAATATTGTACAAATACCACATTAGTCAAGATTCTTGTACAAATACCACATCAGTCAAGAATATTGTACAAATACCACATCAGTCCAGATACTAATACAGACCATGCAATATGGAATGCTTAGTGCCTATACACACTAAGTAATATACATATAGACATACGTATGTAAACCACGTAACATACACGCAAGTAAACATGTACATCTGCACCCACAAGCACACACACGCATTACACGTACACACACAAGCACATAACCATACACAAGCACACACACACACACACACACACACACACACACACACACACACACACACACACACACACACACACACATATACACACATATATCAAGTACATGTATACATACAATACATACATACACTATACATACTTTATTTGATCAGGAGATCCACCACTGGTGAGGTTGGAGACAGTCCAGCAAGCTTCCTTCTGAACCTTGAAAGCATCTTCCGACAGTATCCTCAGTACATGGGGAATGAGATTGGCATCTATGACAGCCTGAAAACAACAACAACAATAACACAACAACAACAACAACAGCGAGAACAACAACTTTCAGCAACATCCATGTACGTAATTGACTACTGATAAATACTCCATTTCTCCAATATTTCCACACATACACATACATACGCATACATATGCATACATATGTATGTTGTGGATGTAGGGGATATTGAGCCATTTTTCAATACCATCAGCTTTGGTCACTGTATGCAGCGGTAAGGTACATACGTATATACATTCAAAATTGATGCACACACACACACACACACACACACACACACACACACACATGTGTATATGTGGACACACACATGTACACACACATACACACACACACACACACACACACACACACGTACACACACACACACACACACACACACGTACACACACACACACACACACACACACGTACACACACACACACACACACACACACACACACACACACACACACACACACACACACACACACACATACAGTACTTGTATCTGTGCTCTGTTCCCTGCTGTGATGTTGGAAAGCATCCAAACACACTCTTTTCTGATATTCTGAGCGTTGTGTTCCAGTAGTGGTTCCAGAACTTCCAACACAGAACAGTTCAGGACAAGCTGAAGAGTTGAGCAAGAGCACCAATCATGAGATCAGAGAAGTGGTAACTCCAAGAGAAAAGTACAACAGTAAGTTGCAGGATATAATCTAGTATACCTAAAGATGCGAATACAAATACACACATATGCACATGCACACACGCGTGCATGCACGTGCACACACACACACACACACACACACACACACACACACACACACACACACACACACACACTTGTGTTTGGTCATCAGTACCAGTTACAATGTTCCCTAATGTCCTCAATGCCGGTGTAATGACCTTTGGTTCAGGATTACTAGGAAAAAAAATACAACTTTCATTACGTTTCACATACAATGTGTGGGGTGAAATATGTATTTTAATACACACAACAGAGAATCAAGGCACCTTACCTACATCCACATACTCCCCACACAATTACACACAAAATTCGCCCACACAAACGCACACACACGCCCTCCTGCACACACAGACACACTTTCACAAACACACCCTCCCTTCACACACATTCCCCCCACACTATACTCGTGCCTTCCCAACACAATTACACACAAATTTTGCCCACAAGCACCCACATACACACACACCCTCCTTCACACCCACACACACTCTCCCTCCTTAACACTTGCACACCCACACTCCCTCCTTCACACTTGCACACCCACACACACACTCTCCCTCCTTCACACTTGCACACCCACACCCACACACTTCCCTCCACACACATTCACCCCACACCATACTTACAGGAGGAGCTCCACTAGCCGTGGACACACACCAGAAGAAATGACAGATTCAATCCGGTTGTTGTCTCCGTCCGCCAGGAAGGACCAGGCCCAGCAAATGTCAACTATCACCTCCTGGTCGTCATCATACAGCAAGTTCTTCATCACATTGAATAGAGGCCTTATCTGAGTATGAAATAGTATAATTCAGTATATTTTAGTATTTGCAGTTCAACATAAGTCAGTATGGTCAAAAATCCCAGCATAATCCAGTATACTTCGATGTAATGTAGTATTATCCAGTATAGTATAGTATAATCCAGTATATTTCTGTATAGTCTAGTATACTTCAGTGTAATGTAGTATTATCCAATATAGTATACAGTGGGACGTCTCTATTACAAACCTCTGGATGTGGAAACCTCTATAATAAGGACACCACCCTGTGTCCCAGTGTAGTACTGTAGTGTATATTTCAGGATAATCTAGTATACTGTAATACAATGTTACGCCATCCAGTATAATCCAGTATATTTCAGGATAATCTGGTA
>OZ026552.1:4886547-4901547 GCA_964020155.1 Chondrilla cf. caribensis | reverse complement strand
GACTAGGAGTCTGTGGGATCCTATATATTATTTGAATGTGCATTGAATAAGTTTGTGTGTGTGTGTGTGTGTGTGTGTGTGTGTGTGTGTGTGTGTGTGTGTGTGTGTGTCTGTGTGTGTGTGTGTGTGTGTCTGTGTGTGTGCGCACGCGTGTGTGTGTGTGCATGTGTGTGTGTACGTGTGTGTGCATGTGTGTATGTGTGTGTGTGTGTGTGTGTGTGTGTGTGTGTGTGTGTGTGTGTGTGCTTTGCTCATGAATGTGTGTACTGATCCATTTGTACCTTTGTGTGACAACAAGCACAGATTATTTTACCATTAAAATGATCTGCATACCAAATTGCTAATGTGAAGGTGCATCCATGCTTGGTATGTAACTATTAGTGCTTCGTAATATCCACATTATTTCGCAGTTTGAGAAAATTATTATGGAATAAAGGCTTTGAGCTTACAAACCAACCCAACACATCATAGCTATATCCAACGAATAACACGGTTATCATCATCCATGGTAACAGTTATCATATGCATTGCACTACATTTGGCGCCGAGTTGAGGTTAGGTTGACGTGGGTGGATAATGCCTAATATGGTCATGAATCGCGCTACCGGTGACGTCATCAAGCAGTATTTAATGCTGTAGCGGCCAAGAAAGCGGCGTGCAGCGCGTAAATAACGAAATACTTCCAGGAGCCATGGCCGACAGACCTAAAGGGTACGGTATGACCGCCGAACTTCAAGAAAAGGTGCTTAGCAAGAAGACGTGTGTTTTATGTGTTTTGGGAAATATTGCATACACACTGGTCCACGTTGTCTTTATGTTGTAGAAAGACGCGAAGTACAATACCGAACTAGCAAAGCAAGCATGCGATTGGATAGTGGCAGTCACTGGCGAGAGTGCACCCTCGGGTGTGGATTCAGGGTCCGTCCAAGAGTGGTTAAAAAATGGGAAAATCCTCTGCAGGTCTGTGATTGTCCTCGGATAGGTGCGATGTCCAGCGTGATGTATTTTAATATTATGGCTACTTGTTCTCATCTAGATTGATCAACACGCTTCAGCCTGGCTCCGTGAAAAAGGTCAACGATTCTACAATGGCCTTCAAGATGGTGAGAACACAGCCAAAGCAAGTGTACCGTGAGAATAGCCAATGCTCACACTTGCACGGATCTAGTCTCGCGTAGCCAGACCCTAACTCGCCTCCATTTTTCAAATGTGACGTCACCGTCCCGGCGAGTTTGGGTCTGGAGACACTCCGTACCGAAAACTCGGTAATGTCCTGGAATGTTGGGACACTTGCGGAATTTTAATAAATGATGCAATTACCGCTGCTGCTTGCACAATACTCCATTCGAAGTGCGAACCATGGAAGAACTCGAGATTTTAGCTTGTCGGCTTTGGTTAGAGTAGCTGTAAGTCGTTAGGTTTTTGTAACATCGATATAAAGACGAACAAAAAGAGGCTGTAGTGAACTTTTGCTAAGGTCGGGATGTCTTCGTTTCTCTCCTTACCAGCTACGGCGAGACCTTAATCTACACCGTATTACCCTCGCTGTTTGACATCATTAAGAGGAGAACGTTCAGTATGGTAGTGCCTTAACTGCTTTAATGGCAAAGCAGAAGAAGAGATTCGTTCCATTGGGAGTTGACGCCGGAGTTTTTTGGGGCAGAGAAGTTCATGTTGTCGTACATGAACTTCTCTGCACGTTCGAATTTCTCCTTCAGGGCCTGATATTCAGATACGACGCCATAGCAAGTATAACATATTATGTATTCATACGGAAACAAATACTTTAGCTCTTGTACGGTAACGGTCTTCCTTCCCGCTATCCTGCAAGTAGGCGATTATTGATTTTTGTACCGATACTGCCTTATGGGAACCACCGAAGAGTTTAAACCGTCTCTTTCTTTCAACACAGTTCTTCTTACAGATGCAACACTCCATTCAATAACTAAAAGAGCTGAAACTAAATCTGTATACGCGGCAGCCATTCTCGATTAGCACATTGCCAATGATAATGACCATAACATTATTCATAGTTTTAAATTAATAAATTGGCATATTTGTGGGTGCGAAGATACCGAGTTTTCGGTACGGAGTGTCTCCAGACCCAAACTCGCCGGGACGGTGACGTCACATTTGAAAAATGGAGGCGAGTTAGGGTCTGGCTACGCGAGACTAGCACGGATCTGCTAATGGTATTGATGTATGCGCGCTTTTTCGCCGTTTGTAAGGGTTTGAAAGTCGCCTCTAGTTTAATGTGTGCCTACTGGATACATGAAATGGTGAAGTTTGTAATAGTCCATTCGCTATCTTAAACAGTGGCATAGCAAAGTTGCCTCGTCGTATTCGTAAAGTGACTGATGAAACCCAGCACTGTGATGCTGTAGTGGATATCTAATCGATTCAATTATAGACATCGATATGCTCTTATCTCCATATATGATTTTCCAATTTGTCACTTTAATTGAGCAAGTTAGCAAATGAATCGCAAAGGTGTAATTAAATTTGACTCGCTGATACAATGATTAATTGTAATAATCAGAAAAAACTTACTTGGCTACACGAGTGGGTATTCATTATGTGCTGCACCAACCATCCTTGTAAAGCTTGCACGTTTGAATGTAAAGCATGTCATGTCTGTTACCATAGTTACATCAGTTGTGCATGTAGCACAGCCTGTTTTAGAATGTGTGAGGTAATTTTGTCTCCGTTACCATAGTGATGTCAGTCCTCCATGTAGCATATTGCAAGGTTGACCATTGACCATGTTGGAATTGGTGGGTTGTATAGACGACCTGCCCACGTTCCATGTGTGTTGTACAATAGGTGTGTTTACACGATAGCTCTGTGACCTGTTCTGTCAAGCATACATCATAGGGAAGTTTGGAATGTGAGGGAGTGTGTGTTAATTTACAGAGTACAAACCTCAAAACAACCATTGTTCCACATCAATGCTTTGGGATTATTGTACACCTGTGTGTACTATATAATTGGTATATAATTATGTACCATGTTGTCTGCATGGCTACATGAAAGGCTGTACTCCATGGTGTAACACATTGTATCTGCTGGGTTAAAGGTCACGTGCTGCAGTATTCATTAATGAGACTGAGTCTCAAATCTATCTCGTCCCAGATGGAGAATGTTGGCAACTACTTGGGTGCTTGTGAGGCTTACGGTGTCCCAAAGACCGATCTATTTCAAACAGTGGACCTCTACGAAGGTCAGAACATGCCACTGGTCGTTAATGGCATAATAGCTCTGGGCAGGAAGGTGAGACCTAGCTAATGTAGTATTCATAATACCGACGAAACACAGTATCAATTTGGCACTCACCATTCAAGTTGCATCACAAGTTTGTGTCATCACAACACAGTAATTAGTACCTGATTAGGGTCTTCTCCTATTTCAATGCCTTTTGATGTACAAAGCCTCACAGTGTATGTGATGCATATGATATAAGTTTGCTGTAAACACAGTGAATTATTGTCAATCAATATCACAATTTATTTTCAAAAACATGGCCACTCAATGGGTTTAGTTGAGTAGCTGGATATCCATCAAACTTGTTTGTCATATTGATATATATACTGGGAAATTGTGGCAGATGAAGGTTTGATGTATTAACGAGAATTCACTGTTACAGTGTAGTTACATGGTCTTTGATTAGACTATTAATTACTTAGCTATTTCCTCTCTGTCTTGCACCATAAGGCTGGTGCCAAGGGCTTTGATGGGCCTACGATTGGTCCCAAAGAAGCCCAGGGAGAGAAGCGAGAATGGTCAGAAGAGCAACTGAAGGCAGGACAGAACGTCATTGGACTTCAGATGGGGAGCAACAAGGGAGCTAGTCAGAGTGGAATGACCTTCGGCCAGCAACGCCAGATCCACTGAGCCAGCTTCACTGCATGTCTGGAAGCTTAGTCCCTAGTTTAGTATGATCAACTGTAACTATTTGATGAATCTATTCACTTAATACACTGTAGTATTGTCTGAATCAATTTGTACATAATGTTCATTATTGCCTATTGGTGACTATATATTATACATTTAATCTTGTCAAATACTAGTTAGAATTTAATTGTGTTACCAGACTAGATTACCACTCATCATTGTAGTTTTAGTCTATAGATAAATTCCTTAGTGTGTATACTTTTCATTATTAGTACAGTATAATTATAGTTCGGAATCCCTAGCTGGCACAGTACAAATTGCCTTAACATAATATACCCTGCACGGTTAGTGGTTATACAGTGGGACCTCTCTATTACAAACCTCTGAAATATGAAAACCTCTATAATAAGGACACCATTCTGTGTCCCAGTGTAGTACTAAAGTGTATTAAATGACCTCTGAATTGAGGAAACCTCTGTAATAAGGAATAAACTTAAGGTGCCAAAGTGTCCTTAATAGAGAGGTTCCAGTGTACTCCTGGTTAATGCATGCATGTGGTTCATAGTACATGCAGTACAAGTTGCTTATAGTGCCCTAGTTGGCACAGTACAAATTGGTTGAATATATACCCTGGTTAGTGGTTATACTCCTGGTTAATGCATGCATGTGGTTCACTGCATCTCATGACTCCGTGTACACCAGTGCATAACAAAACAACCCTGAGTTGAGTTGGTATGTACTTCAAGGTACTGACTCGTATAAAGGAATATTTTGCATTAAGCTAGACTCCATTAAATGGGACTAATCCTGGAATGGTAGCAATATTACATGAATTGTATTTTATCATTATTAACGAAGTAATTTTGGATTTTCATTTGTACAACCCAGCTAAATTCCTCAACAGCAAGGGTTGTCGGTTTACAAATCTGACAGTATCATTATGAATGGTGATGCACTCTCGTATAACCCGAGTATACGGTATTGTATAATATTGTATAATACGGTATTGTATAATAACGAGATTATACTGTACGCGAGCGCGTTTGCCAGTATGCGTGTCTTCCGGGATCGTGTAATATGACGTCATCCATTTCGCGGTGACAGGCTTGGTGACCTTTATAACCCACTCTTCATTCCAAACTACGTACGTACGTGCGGTAGAGACTACATTCTACGTGTTGAGATCCGGAGATTTGAGGTGGAGGAGTACCAGGATGGCTAACCGACCAGATGGATATGGGTTTACCGCTGAAGTTAAGGGGAAGGTAGGCGTAACCTATACAATTTCGATTATTTGAAATGTTATCCTTCGAACAGTACAAGCGTGCTTTGTTGTTTTATAAACGGACCGTTACTTTCGAACAATTGATTGCTAGACGTTATTGTCCTTTAGATCGATTCGAAATACGATCCTAAGCTGGAAAAAGAGGTCAAAGAGTGGATGCAGAAAGTTGTCGGCGAGCCTTTCCCATCCGGTAGCTTCCACGACGCTTTGAAAGATGGAGTTTACTTGTGCAAGTACGTCCACTTAGTCCAATTTGTCGACGGGTAGTTCAGTTGTGAATGAACACCACACTAGGTCCACTCGTCTCATCTGCTAGGAGTAAATTTATATACGGGTGTATTTTGTCGAAATTGACTCTTTTTTTATACTTAACATTTTCAAGGCTGATCAACACTATACAACCTGGTAGTGTCAAGAAGGTGAATACCAGCAAAATGGCATTCAAAATGGTGAGTGGGTTGTGTGTGTTTTGTCTCCAGCTTGCCGGTCCTTCTAACCTCAAGTTAGCTGACATTTTCAGTACTCCATTATTGCCCACACCCGAGGCTGGCTAATAGGGTGAATGCTCTTAGAAGCTAACTTTACAGTCCAAGGGAAAGAATAGACTAGTGGAATGGATGGTTCAGTTTTGGCTGTGTTGTCAGGAATCATTGTAGCTCAACATTTACTGCTTGCATACAGCCAAGGTACCAGGATCTACATACTACCGACCAACCTTGCAGAGAAAATTGACTCAAAGTGACTGGAATTCAACTTAGTCTGGATCCCAAAGGGACTGTCCTCAGACCAGCATGACTGTGTATGTTGGTGAACAGGTTGCACTCCACCTCACCTTCCATCCCAACCCTTCCTATTGCCTGAATGTAAAAATAGATGTTCAGTTTTTGTTATGTTACAAAATTTGAGGTAAATATATTTTATCTGAAGTGTGCCCTTTTCACATGTTATAATTGTGCTGCCTCACCACTGCTGGGTTGTGATGAGGTGCCTTTCTACACTGAATGGCTTGATTTGATGATTCAAGTCAATGATTTCCATTCATCTCATACATGATTCCATTTTGAAGTGTTATTATGTGATTATGGTTAAAACCAGTCATCCGTGAATCTTATAGCCAGGCATACAGTAATGGCTGCCATGCAAAGTGATGTCATTATAGGGGGGGTGGTCAGGTCTGTGAGTTCTTAAGACTCTTCTTACCTTCTGCAAACCTTGTCATTGGTATTTACTCGTGCACATACTTGGTGCTATGATGTCATTAATAACTTGGAAGTCTTACATGATATGAAAGTTGCAGCTCGTAGCAGTGCCATGCATGTACGTATATGTATGTATGTATGTATTTTTTCTATATCTCTGTCGAACCATAGATACTGCAATATTGTAGGTATTGTCACAGTGGGACCTGTTGTCAAACTTCTAACTATGACTGAGCCTGTTTATGGGGAGATAGGGGAGTTTGTATAAGATTGTACAAGCATCCCTCTGAACTAACTGTCTAACTATTATTTAATGTTATTCATGACCTCACTGAAATCCAAGGGATGTTTCATATCTCACTCTATACATACCATACCATCGAGCAAAAACCTTAGTTGATTGTGAGGTCACCAACAGAGTGATAAAAATTAATGATTTTCTATACTTATCCAAGCGGAATTAAGTTAGTCATTCCTACAAACCCTGTGACTGCCTGGATTAGTACATTAATTTAATGAAACTGAATTTCATTCATGTTGTGTGATGATCAGTTTTATTGATATTAATGATTTTGTTCATTTCAAGATGATTTTCACCCTCCCATTGTGTGAAAACGTTTTAATTTGAATATTATTGCATCGTGATAGTTGTTGTTCTGTGTTCTCTCAACATGTGATTGAATTACTGGTTTCAAATGGATCTTTAGATGGAGAACATTGGTAACTTCTTGGAGGGCTGTGTGAATTTTGGTGTCCCAAAGACCGATCTGTTCCAAACTGTCGATTTGTATGAAGGCCAGAACATTCCTCAGGCTATCACTGGCATCGCTGCTCTGGGTAGAAAGGTGAGTATTTATGCTTAGTGTGTGAGTTTGTCTACCGGTATGGGATTACACAGTATATGACAAAATACTCTGAAATTTCAATCCAAAGTTAGTTTCTCTACATTTGTGATATCTGCAGGTTGGTTCTAAACGTCCTGATCTTCCAAGATTTGGTCCTAAAGAATCCCAGGGAGAGAAGCGAGAATGGTCAGAAGAAGAACTGAAGGCAGGGCAGAACATTATTGGACTTCAGATGGGGAGCAACAAGGGAGCTAATCAGAGTGGAATGACCTTCGGCCAGCAACGCCAGATCCACTAAACACCTTTTCGTGTAAACCATACTTCTTCCTAGATATGCCTTATGTATCAAGCACACACATAGATGTTAACATTTTTTGGTAAAATACTGGTATGATGCAGTCAGAGCATGTAGTACTGTTATATGCACACATGCAATTGTATACGTATATATACGTTGATTTTGTTCATTACGATTGTAATTGAGCGTCAATTACTAATTCTTGTAGTTGTGTGTTCATAGTACACCTACTATCAATAGCAGCATGAATTATGGAGGAAATGTCAGTTTCTTTGATCATGTAATGTCATTAAAATGCATTCATTTGAATGCTCCTGCTCCAGAAGGCCTCCTTTCAAACTGAGATGTTAAATCCTGTTTTATAAGACTAGAAAATGATAATATTATAACTCCAGATTAAACAGGGATTTTTCTCAATCCTGTGTCTTGTAAATGATTCCATCATACGGTAGATCCATAATTCAATAATTATGTACACGTTTAGCCTGAGAGTGGTGTATTGTACATAATATTATTTTGAGTCAATCACAGACAGCTTATCGTAGGGGCATGCATGTTTCGACCACTCTTAAATCAATTTGTTTACGTATCGGGCAGACATCACTATGAAAACAATGTATAACAATAATGATAATATCAGGGCCAGACATCCTGTTTTGAATATAGTTACTTTGGATTATGGCACAATGCCTGTATATTTAAATACACACTCCTTATGATCAATCAGGATTAGTCTATGATCTATATAGAATATTATGATGGTGAAACTGCTTTCAGTCTCTCTCGAGGTTCAATAAGATCTACTATATATAGCAGGCATGCACCTCGCTGTATATGTGGCATAGTTGAAATAGTCAGTCTGTGTGTCTGCCTTATACGCATGCGAGAATGTGTAGAAGTGCATATCTACACACACACACACACACACACACATGGAGAGAAAAATCACATTTGTGGTCAATGTTATTCAGGTAGCAAGTCCTCTCCTAATTCTACATCGTTGAAGTCAACATCTTCGGGTTGTCGTGGTCTGGCTGATGTCTTGGGTCTTTCCGGCAGTTCACCCAACGGATCACTGTAGATTGGATCTGTAGTACAACAAAGGGGGAGGGTGAGAATTGGGATTATGTAGTGGTGTGTGGTTCTACGGTATGTGTGTGGGTGCACAGTATGAGGGGAATGCGTGAATACACAATACCGGGAGAACATGTGAGTGAGAGCCAGGAAATGAGGTGAGCTCCTTCCATGATCCAATGGTATTATCATGATAGACAAATATGCATGTACACACACACACACACACACACACACACACACACACACACACACACACACACACACACACTCACACACACACACACACACACACACACACACACACACACACACCTGCTTCACGGCGTTTGGCTGAGCTGGGTCCACTTGAACCAGATTCAAGAGAAAGACCATCTTTTAGGAATATAAAATAAAAAAGATGACTATTCCAAAGTGACATCAACATATGCCCAAAGACACATGTGTAACAGTAACATTGTGCTAAATGTGGTTGTAATGTGCAGACTTAGAGGAACTACATGTACAAAACAACAAAACAAGATCATTGCCGCGATGCCTCCACCCTCACCTCCACTCCCGGCACTCGGGATCCTGCCTCCGCTCTGATACATCTGCAGTGTGTTGGAGCTGCCTCTGGTTGACCTCCCACCACTTCTACGATCACCTCCACTCAGCTCTCTCTGCACAGTTAGAATGGAGTTTAAGTATGTATAACCAATCAATTACATTCAATTAATTATTTCAAAAATCATTTTAATTGATTAATACTTAATAAATGACATACATGAAGCATTTGAATCATTTGACAGTGAGAATTACGGTTAACAAGGATTAGCGAAGTATGATCAAAATACATCTAGACTACGATCGAACTACAGTAAGGTTTCAAATCACAGTACACAATTATTACATCACGTTAGGCGTAATCACAATCACCCTACATCACAGAAACTTCTTTGATGCCTACTGAATGTAATTGTCGCTGCGTAGTACAATACAGAAGTGTGATCATGGGAGCTGATCGAATCTACCTTTTCCACCTTCTTTAGCTTGGCTGCATACTCCTGTGCTTCCTTGTTCAGTCCCAGATCAGTGCAGATGCGGATGAGAAAGTTCAAACCTTGGAGAAGAAACAAAGGATTTCATCCACAAGCTCTGATATGTAAAACATCTGCCATTATTTATTGAATACCCAGTATGACATGTATACCATGTTTACTGTGTGTACTGTGTGTATACTGTGTGTACTGTATGTACTGTGTATGTTATGTGTGTGTCCTGTGTATACTGTATGTACTGTGTGTACTGTGTATGTTATGTGTGTATACTGTGTGTACTGCACTGTGTGTACTGTATGCACTGTGTGTGCTGTGTGTATTTTGTGTACTGTATGTACTGCGTGAACTGTGTGTACTGTATGTACTGCGTGAACTGTGTGTACTGTATGTACTGCGTGAACTGTGTGTACTGTATGTACTATGTATCCTTACACTTCAGATTGTCAGGGAATCGCTCATGTATTTTTCTGTAGGTTTCAAGTGCTCTTTGGTAATTCCCTACAAAATAAAAATATGGGTACATCACAAAGTATGTGTATATGCACATGTAAACACACGTGTACTCACATCCACACAGACCACCATGTATACACACATGCAAACACATCCACACAGGCAAACACATACACGTACCAACACATACAACACACACCTGTTTTTCTGTGACAACTTGCTACCATTATCTGCCAGTTGATTTCATTTGGTCTGTAGGTGAGAAGTGAGGGAGTGACAATTACCCAGATGTGAGAATTGAGGAAGTGATAATTATGGAGGTGAAGATTGAGGAGGTGGGGTTTGTGTAGATGAGATCACTATGTACATGCAGGCTTATATTGAACATACGTATGTAGGGTACAGTGAATTCTCGTTAATCTGCCACCGCTTCATCCGCCAAACCTTTCAATCCACCAACATTACCCAGTGTCAATGTAATACATAAGTACCAATGAATATCCAGTTAATCTGCCAAACTCTTAATCCACCACATTCTTTGAAAACGAATTATGGCGGATTAACGAGTATTCACTGTACATAGCTACATAAGCCCAAGACCAGCTTAGTAGTAGATCGGTGCATGGTGTGTACATATGTATGTATGTAGGTTACTGGTGTGCACAGCTCAACACAAACAGACCACGCACGCAGAGATCAGCAGTGGACAGTGGTACTGACCACCAACAAAGTAGAAAACTTTGCCAATACTTGCCACTTCAGTTGTTATCTGCATACATTCTTACACACTGCGTACATACATACCTACACACATGGCTGTACTTACATATGTATTGTAAGCTCTAAGAGGTGATTAATATGTGCATATACGTATATATGCTTCTATGTATACCTTAGTATGTACGTACATACATACGTAGGTACTCATCTCATACCCACTGTGAGTACACACACACATACGTACATACATATACATGTTGGTACCAATGTGCACCTCCATATGTACTTGTATCCCAGTTCAGTTCAGTTATCTTATTTATACTGGGGTAACCCTGAGCCTCATGGCTACTTTTCAAGGCACCCAGTGAACTACATATCCTCGCTATCCACATTCGGTCACACCATATGTATACTGTTGTATTCCAATCTGTATAATTTGCCCTTGGATATCTGCAAAATTTAGCTGAGTCCGTCGCTGTGTAGATTTTTTGTGTACGTATATATGCTTCTATGTATGCTTATCTTAATATGTACGTACATACATAGGTACTCATCTCATACTAACAGTGAGTACACACACACATACGTACACATACATGTTGGTACCAATGTGCAACTCCATATGTACTTGTATCCCAGCAACTGCAAGAATAGGCCCGTGTTTGAATTTGAAGCGCTAATTAATTAATCACAGGCATAATTAGGAAGTATATTCAATTGAGACAGTGACAGGTGTCTATAGAGCCTGTTAGACCAAAGCTGTGCGTCTGCAGGATGTAGACACACTGTTGGCACCTCCAATTCTACCTCACACTGGGATGCAAGTACGTAAGTTGTACCACCTTTCAGCAGGGTGTGTGGGAAATTGACGGATTACCCAGACCCCTCAGAGACTGGCAGTCCATTTCCCATGTACTATACCCTGGAGTAAGGTGGTACAGTGATTACATACACCCTCACACACTCACTGTATGTCGACGGCTCTTTCAAAGTAGTGTACAGCTTTGTCGTGGAACTGTGTGTCCATGAAGTAGGCACCCATCCATGAAATGACCTCAATGCTTGAGGGATCGTATCTAAAGGACTGGATTAGTAGGAACAAATTGGAAATAGTCAATCATGACAACATGCTACAGCTAACTGATGTACACAGATAAGCACGTTGTGTGTGTATGCAGTACAAATACACACAATGTACATACGTATATACATGTGTACGTATGTATAGAAGAGTTGGATGAAATATTCATAAGCATGTACACAGGCACATACACATATACACACACATATGCACAGAAACACACATGCACACACACAAATGCAAGCACACGCGCTTACACACACATACACATATGTACACACACATGCACGCACACGCACACATACACACACACACACACACACACACACACACACACACACACACACACACACACACACACACCTCAGAGTGATAGTGGAAAGCCTGAGACTTGTCATTGTCACTGTCAAACATCTCTCCCATCCTCTGCAACACCTTAGGGTCAGTTGGCACCAGTGATAAGAGCTGCATGAACCTGATAACAACAATTATAATGCGAGCAAGGGGTAAATATTGTAACTACATATCGGTGCATGTGGATATTGATCATAATCTATACGAGAAAAATCAGATTGATAAAGAATAACTGATAGTGAGCATGTATGTAAATACAATGTAAGCTTGATAGAAGGAAGCTACACACGTAAGAGGAAGTCCTGGTTAACAGGAAGCTACACACACACGTAAGAGGAAGTCCTGGTTAACAGGAAGCTACACAAGAGGAAATCCTGGTTAACAGGAAGTTACACAAAAGGAAGTTCTTGATAACAGGAAGTTATGCTAAACAGGAAACTGTACAAAAAGAAGTTCCATTTCAGGAAGGTGACTGTACGCTATCTTTGAACAGCAATGCACATCTCTCCACAGCGAAACTGGTCTGATGTGACTGGAATGTAACAGTTGTGATTGTGTCGAGGATGAATAGGACCTGTAGTTCTGCCTTGTTGGGTACCCATCAGTGGGAAGAAGAAAGGATGCATGGACCAACTGAAGTGACACATGTACACAACCCTCCCCTGATGGGACAGCTATGTGGTCGAATGGGTCTGAAGTGATATTGTCGTCTTGATACAATGTAGTACAATAAAATCTCTTCATACCAGAATTGGGCATTTTGCCAAACGTAGTATGGTTATTTACATGCTGTATGTATGTACATTCATCAAACACATATAAACCACACACAGACACACACACACACACACACACACACACACACACACACACACACACACACACACACAATCACTAACTAAACGTACCATTCTGTAGCTTGATTGAAGTCACCCAACTTGTCATAACTGTAAAGAACAGAGCATAACTGCTATGGTCATCAAGATGAAACACACACACACACATACACACGGACAGAGAGAGAGGAGGGAGGGAGGGAGAGAGAGAGAGAGAGAGAGAGAGAGAGAGAGAGAGAGAGGGAGGGAGGGAGGGAGAGAGATCACATACCAATCGGCTACTTGGTATACAACTTGAGGAGAACTTCGAAGAATGGTGTGCAATTTCATGAAGCAGTCCATTGCTTCAGGAATTCGAGCCATCTTCTTGTGAACCAGTCCAAGATTGAACACTGCCTCAACACAGGAAGACTCAATACTGAGAGAGAATGAAAATGGAATCACCAGATGACACAAAATGATAGTCATGTGGAACGTGTGCGGTTGGTAAACGAAAGTACGTGAAAGTGGAAGTATGAGTGAACAAGAGAGAGAGAGAGAGAGTATTAATAGAATTGAGGGTGAGTGGTGGAAGGAAATATGGTAAGGAACGGTCCTTAAAAAGAGAAAACTCGCTTTTGACTCACCTGAGAGCTTCCTGATAGTATTCCTTTGCCCTCTCAAACTGCTCGATAGCGAATAATGTGTTCCCTTTGTTAACAAGGGCTGTGAGGGAGCACAAAACACAAATGCAATATCCACCACCAGACCCTACGTATCTCAAAGGGATCAGCATTGAAGCTAAACCACTGTACTGTACATACGTACATGCAGTGACACACACTTGCATGCACATGGAGACAATATGTACATTGGGTAAATACACTGCTGTCGTGAGAACCAACCGTGTGGATTGTACTTGTCCTTTTCAACTGCCCTGTCAGCATATTTCTCAGCCTGTACCATATCACCCTCCTGGTGTACAAAATCAGGGATACATGATAATGGTGGTAATACTCACAAACACACACATGTACACACACACACACACAAACACACACACACACACACCAGGAAATAGATGAACGACAAATTAGTGGCTGCAGCACCAGCCATTTTGCTCCCCTTCCTTTCAATGTCCTTGAGTGTCTCAATTGCCTACAAGTATACAAGTACGTATGTATATAATACAGTGGACACAACATTCTATCTTGTGTGGATATCACACAATGACCACCAGCTCACTGGAAGAGGAACTCACTTGCTGAAACTTCTTCTGTTTCAGGAATGCTATTGCTTTGGCGATCTCTAGTTCACTGGCCAGCTCGATGTAGGGAGACCCTCGGACACATTCGATGGTCCAGTCAAACCCGACGGAGAAATCATCTTCGATCAGTGGAGCCATCATCTTGGCAGCCGTGAGGATGCTGCGTTCAGCCGTCTCCTTCTCCTCTCTCTCCAGCTTACGAAGAGTGTCATCGCGAGTGATCTCCACCAGCAGCCTCTCTTGAGGGTTGTCTTCCTGTGAAA
Source organism: Chondrilla cf. caribensis (assembly GCA_964020155.1). Lineage (NCBI taxonomy): Eukaryota > Metazoa > Porifera > Demospongiae > Chondrillida > Chondrillidae > Chondrilla > Chondrilla cf. caribensis. The sequence goes on along the minus strand of OZ026552.1, from coordinate 4,886,962 downwards.
CAAGAAAGTTTTTGTGATGAAAACACAGGAGGAGTGGAGAAGTACAGAGACATACGTACTAGTACAATATGAACATTAATATTTTCACTCAAATCGCATTCATGATCATGTACACATTCGCATATCATCATCCGTACATCACATGGTAGATGATATGTGGTACACTCTATCAGCACATTGATATCAACACTCTCACATGATACATCATATGGATACATGTACATACATAATATTAGACGTACATCCTCACCTAACACATGCACATGCACACATACACACACACACACACACACACACACACACACACACACACACACACACACACACACACACATCTGTGATCATGTAGCGCTCATCATCATCTATAGGAGCTCCTATGGTCAGTAATCTCTTGAACCCAAGTTTCAGCTTCTCT
>OZ026552.1:4859047-4861547 GCA_964020155.1 Chondrilla cf. caribensis | reverse complement strand
GGTTGGACTGAGAGTTACGAGGTACTGAATCCGGTGTGACAGGAGGTGATGTTCGTCCATAGGTTGCCTGTGATGCTCCTGTAGGCCTATTCTGATCTGGTCCTGTTGGAGTAAAATGTGGAGATTCCTGTGTAGAAGCACAAGAAAGTCGCGGTGATGGCACATTGGAGGGGGATGGCATATTATCTTCTACAGGTTCATTAGTGACATGTCCAGTCGGCAATGGGTTCCTTTGGGTGTCAGAGACAATGATCGGATTAATCATTTCCAAAGAGTTTTCACCTGTTGCAAATGGGGTTCCTTGACCACTAATGGTATAGAGATGGCATCTTGACCTGCGTTGACGTGTACACATGTAGACAAGTGTACAAACAAGCGATATGATGACAATGACCAGTACAAACATGATCACAATAAAAATGATAATAATAGAATGAGCGCACTGAAAGCCTTCCACTACAGAGGTACTGTTAGTGGTCCTGATGGTTGGTGTCTCCCTCGTAGCTGTATATGGTGAAGTGGTGGGTGGGTGGGTAGGGAGGGTAATTACAGGCGGGTACGTGTAGGTCACATGTTTGTCATATGACATTCCCTCTGGCCACGGCAAGCGAGTTATTTCTGTTAAGTTGTGTCGATAACCTCTGATTTCTCCAGGACAAGCAAGCCACCACTGATAGGCAGAAGTTAGGACATAAACAATGCATCCATCTTCTCCCACTTTTCTCTCATCGCACTGTTGTGTACTAAGATCTAGAAAGTACGTAGAATAGACTGTGGTCATACTTTGCGAATCTTTACTTGCAACGGTGTACAAGAGACTGGAATCTTTCACCAGTGCTGACACAATTTCACCATCACCAGGCACAGGACAGTATATAAACGTATTTTGTACAAGATTGTCATGGATGGATACGGAATCAACTCCAACAAACACTGTGTGTTTCTTCGTCACAAACAAATGCCTGTGTTCATGAGACGGATATTTCAATCTGAAAGGCGTGAGCTCGGCATTTGAAGTAGAATACGCCACGACGAAATGAGAAAATTGTCCAGTTGGGGAGTCGCACGCCAGAGTAAAATTGATACTTGAGATTCTATCAGATGAGATCCTTAATATGCGTTCACAACGTTTTGGGTCAACGTTGTTGCAAGTGGGGACTCCCTCGGCAAATTCCATGCTACACAGCTGACCGCCTCGAGCGTATATGTACCATTGGTATACGTTGGACTGAGCGTAGACCCAAGACGCGCCCTCATTCATCCTGACGCCACCGTCGTCAACGGGTATCACAACCTTATCGATGAGCCAAGTGGCACGAGAATTCGAATAGACTATCACCAGCAGCGGTCTACCGCCCAGAGAGTTTTGCTGGCACTCCGCGACAAAGCCGTTCTCCAATTGGAAAACTTTCGTGAGACTGCAGTTATGTCTGGTCAGGTTGATTTCTTTTTCCGCGTTGAAGGTACTGTTAATCTCCCCTACTTCTATCCTGCCAATGAGTAGGATCTCTCCCGACGGAAAGAGGTAGACTAGGTTCTCATCTGTCGTCGAACCATCAAATCCGGCAAATCCCGTCAGAAGACTGTTGGCCGAACAATAAGTTATCGAAAACAAAACAGTTACGAGGATTGACAACATGTTCTACACTGAACAGAAGAAACGTGTACTACAGACAGTCTTCTGGCTATACGACCACATGGAACTTTCCCTTCAAAAGTCCCGAAGCAGGTTATATAAATAGAATAGGCATGACGTTATGAACAGTGTTCCGAATTAATTCCAAATTTCGAGTTAATTTGCATGGAGACGAGAATGGGACTGGGCTTTGCGAGAACAATAATAATAATAGCGTATTACCAGTAAATTACTGGGCCAAAAAGTGTACTAACACTCGTTAACACCACAAAATGGCCGATCAAAATGCTCGAAATGGAAAATTGATCCCACTTAATCAAAAATTATCCTACCTCTGGATACCAGACTAAATTACAGACACATTTCATCAATGTGATTGGTAATGTAACTCGTCGGAATTTTCATTCTTCATTTTCTGTACTGTGGCCAGAATTTGACCCCATAGCACTATGGAAGCTAAAAAGTACACACAACCTCAAGAGGAGGTATTTGGACTGTATTTTTGCACGTTTGGAATGTTTGGTGCTATGAGACCAAAATTTGACCCCATAGCACCACAGACACTGACGAACACACATACAAATAATACATCTACAGTATGTATTGGTAATTAACATGCTAGCACCAAGTGGGTATGTCAATGAATTGCATAACTGTTTAGTAGTAGTGTTGATGTGCACTGACTGCAATTGACTTGCGCTTCTGTGTACACTGACATGACTGCACACAGAATTATTGAGGCACGATCTGGTTGTCAATGCAGTCACAATGGATTATGCAATTAGATATTTACTTTCCTGTTTGTACTACAGGATATGTTTTCAATGAGAATGACTATACGAGCTCAAAACAGTACATAAAGTG
>OZ026552.1:4779047-4854047 GCA_964020155.1 Chondrilla cf. caribensis | reverse complement strand
AGTATATCATAGTGTACTCATAGCCACTGGATAAGAATGTCAGATTTGTACTCACTAGCTGTGTCCCATTCCAGCCACTGCAGTGTTATAATGAGAATTAAAATGATAATTATCTTATTTTAAGTGGGAAATCACTTATTTATCCACTTTTCAGGATGCCCACTAATTGTTATTGGTACATGCATGTTTGACAAGGAGACACACCATGTTACAGAACCCAGATCCAATAAATCGATCCCATCAATCAATTGGTAGTCTCTAGCTGGTGGTAGGGGGTACTGGAGAAAAATGCCAATCAACTACCAGCCCAGCAGATTTAACCTATTCCATCCCATAATCTCTTAGTAGTCAATGCAGCAGGTCCCCTGAACACTCGGCACCAATGTGTTGATACTTAAGGTATCAGCACTGGCGTGTGTACCTGTATGTACATAGATCTCAATATAGTACAATAGTGAGCTTTTGTAGATTAGCTGTCTCCGAAATTTTGCAGAAATTACATTCGTGAATTTTATCTTCCTAGGTAAACATTATTCGTTGTGTGCTGAACTTCACAGATTCCAATTATCATGGTGGAAACCTTATCCACATAGTACAGTATGCGAAATTTGTACTCCCCAGACATTAGTAACCCTAACCCACTACTCACTCATTCATTATTGCAGAATACGAAATGTCTTATGGGGTCCAAGCCATGTATAGTCTTCAACGGAGCTTTGTTCGACACAGACGAGCTGTACACCAGGTTGAAAAGTGTGCTCCTAGGTTAGTGCATATGTATGCACATACTACATGTAATACAGTGGAACCTCTATTAAAGGACTCTCCCAATAAAGGACTCCATAGAAAATACCTCCCTACAAAGGACACTTTTTTAGGCCCCAAAAGTTAACTTTCCTATAGTGTTAATACACTTTTCACCTCTGAAGAGTGGGCAACCTCTCTACAGTGGACAAATTAGCTGGTCCCGATGTGTCCTTTATGAGAGGTTCCACTGTACCTTTGAATGAATGAGGTCGTGTTTTACTGTTTACCATTTCTGTGGTCAGATTTTTTCAGAGGACCCGTGGTTGAGAAGGTTAGGCTATCTGGTCTGGACCGTGTTGTCTCTGTCACAGCCACTGACAGTGGTCAGGTTCTTCTTCGACAGTACAGGTGAGTGGGGTCTACCTGGATGTGAGGTAGTCTCGTGTAGCCAGCCCTCACTTCGGCTTGCTGTTTTAAATGGCCGCCACTTCTCTCACTATGGTCTGGCTCTGCAAGACCACATGTGGTGTGCATGCTAGCTCTGTAACTAAGATAGACAAGTTTGATTGAACTCCCTGTTGTTTTTCTGAGAAATCCCTATGCCTGTGATGTATTATATCTGAATTCGTTCAGTGTACCTGCTTCTCTTCATCACCGGTCAATTCTACACATGCACGTTCTTCAGGATAATGTTGAAGAAATCCGGTGTCAAGTCTCCTCGAGTGGAGCTGGATGAGATTGGCCCGTCATTTAACTTCGTTTTGAGGAGGCACCACACTGCTCCTGCACATCTCTACAAGACTGCATGTAAAGTCCCCAAAGTAACAAAGGTGAGCGAGAAATCTTCTCATTATGACCCTCTCCTCTGATGCACTGGACATATCCTGCAAAGGATTGTATACACAGGGGAAATGTTGGAATATTCATCTGATATTCTTTGGACAGCAAACAGTACATCAAATTGCCAGTTTTTCTCTTTTCTCCTTTCTCTCCTAGCTGGTGGTCTTCCATACGTTAAGATATCACCAACACACCTGCTTCTATATCGTCTATAGTACATCAAATTGTACGGATTGTCTGAATATGGACAGTTTTATATTATAGTCCCTTGGGGTCAGATTAATAAGGTGTTGAGTTGTGGATCTGTCCTATTGTGGGAGTTCCAAAGAGATAAATTGTCATGAAACTCCGTCAACTTTAGGTCAATGTTCAGGAGATGGCCTGAGATAATAAGAATTTGAATTTAATTTAAATTTAATGAATATGTAGCTGATTATAATCCACTGCATTAGATGAGTGTAGATTTTTTTTCTTTTCCTTTGCGTGTTGCAGCCCAAAGTTGAGAAGAACGTTTCGTACGATGCCTTTGGAAGTAAACTTGGTCGGGTCCACATGAAGAGACAGGATTTCTCTAAGCTGCAGACAAGAAAGAGAAAAGGTTTAAAAAAGAGCCCATCGGATTCCAAAAGGATCAAAACGTGAATGACATTACGAATTTGCATGTTGTGATTAATGCTACTTCCTCGCTTTGTGGTCGGTGATGTAATGCTTTGTAAACAGAATCCGGATTATATACGGAGTTGGCATGTGCGAATACGGAATTAATCAGAGGGCGTTTCAAGAGTTGAAAGTGGAGACGGTGATTCTCAAGTTGATTGCAAGCCGAGAGAAAGTTTTGCAGTTAATAATGATATCTTGAATAGCTCGAAAACTCCAGTTAAAAATGGCAGCAACTCATATCACCGTTGTGCTCATAGTTCTGTCCTTGTCTCCCGCAATTTATTCCCAAGGACTTTTTCCGCGCGTTTCTACCGACTCGAATTTCGCCCTTGACCAACCAATCACTGCTACTTCGACATGTGGAGACAATGGCGGGAGTCGGAACTTTTGTCAGCCGAGGGACTTCAGGATATCTGGACCAGCCTGTCAGCTAGGATCCTGTAATTCGACCTGTCCTCATAACCCTCCAGTGGAAGACCCTGAGGACATTTTAGCAAACAGTACTCTGTCTTCAGGAGTGGTAAGGCCTGTGTGTGTGTGTGTGTGTGTGTGTGTGTGTGTGTGTGTGTGTGTGTGTGTGTGTGTGTGTGTGTGTGTGTGTGTGCATGTGTGTGTGTGTGTGTGTCCATCCACACTCACTCATGATGCACCCATCACTAGTAAGAACCCCTAGAAGTGATTCCCAGTGGGTGTGGCAAAGAAGCCATGTTCATTTATGCTGTAAAGAACATTTACAGTACTATAGTTGATGATGATCGATGAGTGATGTTTTTGTTGTCTTACAACTTCTTTCACTGCTCTCCTCTTGTACATTCACTAACAGACTTCAGCAGTCGACCCCAGTGGTACACTTGTGTACACATTCGATGGCACCAGTGGGTCTTTTGCCACTGTGGGGGACCTTGGTACACTCACTTTAAATCCTGGATTCTCAATAACCCTCTGGGTCAACCAAACTCAAGGAAACGAAGGGTGAGTGTAGACATCTAAGTAGACAAATATTCCTCACAGCTCTCTCCTTCACCACTCTCCCTTTCACACTGTTCTCCATCACAACTCTCACCTTCATAACTCTCTCCTTCACAACTCTCTCCCCTGTAATTCTCTCATTCACAGCTCTCTCCTTTACAACTCCATCCTGCACAATTCTCACCTTCACCACTCTCTCCTTTGTTTTTTCTCTCCTTCACAACTCTTTCTCCTTTCTCTCCCTCCAACAGGTACCTGCTAGCCAAATCCACCTCTGACGCTCTGATACGCTACATAGCTATCTACGCCAACAACAACCAGAACACACTTTTATTCGAATACCATCCAGTTGGATTAACCAGTGGTTTTAGAACTGTGTCTGTCAGTAATGTTGATTTGAATGGAGACCATCATCTTGGTGTAGCAATGTATGGAGCATTTTTGAGTGTATTCATTGATGGTGAGCTTGTACGTAGAGTACAGCTGGAGGGTGTGATCGAGGACGGCAGTGGAGTGATATTTGTTGGAAGAAGGCAGGGTGGTACCTCAAGATTTGAAGGTGTGTGTGTGTGCGTGCGTGTGTGTGTGTGTGTGTGTGTGTGTGTGTGTGTGTGTGTGTGTGTGTGTGTGTGTGTGTGACATACATGATATGTGTCTTGCATACTGAAATTATAACACTGGTACTTAGCGCATTTAAACACAGAGTACATTTTTTGTTCCTTCAGGTACAATACACTCTCTTCTCTTCTACGACACTGCCCTTGTTGATGAGCAGATCAGAGCGATATCAGGATTTGGTGATCCTCCGTCTCTCTTCCAAGACTGCTCCTGTCCTGCTACTCATCCAACCATATCCTCCACCAACCACTCACTCTGCACTAGTCACGATGGCACAACCAGTGTATTGAGGATCAACGCAGAGGGACACGCAGTGCAGTTGGCTGTAGATGGCAGCAGTCACACTTGGTGGCAGTCCGAAAACGGTGTCTCAGAGGTCAACGTCACCATCGATTTCGGACAGTCCCTGCAGGTCTACTATGTGTCCTCGCACTTCCGCTCACTCACGCCATATGGTATGGTCATACACTACTCCAAAGATGGGATAACTTTCTCCCCAAGACAGTATTTCGCATTTCGGTGTTCTTTTTTTGGTTTCTTCGATAACTCCACCCTATCATCGGAAACTGACGTGAACTGTCTGTCCTCTCACAACACACCCGAGTACAACAGGTATATAGAGTTTCGGCTCCTGGACGCCACCAGGCCTGGAGCAGCACAATACAATGAAAACGAAGAACTGCGGCTCTTCAGTTTGAGCCGGATGGTGAGAATACAAATGTTCGGATGGCACACTTACGAGAACAGGCAGAGTGATTCACTCACGCAGTACTTTGCCATTAATGAGATTCATATCTCCGGGGAGGTGTGTTTCTGTAGTGGACACGCCTCTAGATGCAACAATCTGGTGTGCGAATGTGAACACAACACAATGGGAGACAACTGTGAGCTGTGTCTACCTCTTTACAACAACAGACCGTGGGCTAACGGGACCATCAGTGCTGCCAATGAGTGTGAGATGTGTCAGTGTTACAGCCACGCTTCCAGTTGCATTTATGACTCTGATTTGGGAATGGGAAGATGTATCAATTGCTCAGACAACACACAAGGCCCACAATGTGAAAAATGCATCCTATATTATTACAATCCCACGGGAATCCCCCTAGATTCCCCCGAGGCGTGTATCCCCTGTGATTGTGATCAGAGAGGAATCTCAGATGATGGACTCTGTCAGCAGGATGGATCAGGACAGTGCTCTTGCAAAACCTTTGTCACTGGGAGACAGTGTAACCTCTGTCTGGATGGGCACTTCAACCTCTCCAGCTCAAACCAAGATGGCTGCCAGTCGTGTGGGTGTAATGTCACGGGAACTGTAGGTGGCAGTACAACCTGCTCACAAGGTGACGGTCAGTGCGACTGCCTCCCCAACGTCGGAGGCTTGAGGTGTGACGTCTGCAGAGTTGGGTTCTTTGACTTTGGGAATCCTGCTGGTTGTCGGCCCTGTGATGCCGAATGTTCAGCTGATGGTGGTTGTACCGCAGCTGGACCTCAAAATTGTGTGGTGAGTTATACGTATCTGTGTACATTTGTATATACGTACATACATGCATGCATGCAGTGTGCACACAGGTTGTACGTACACTCACATACATGTGCACTCAAACACACACACACACACACACACACACACACACACACACACACACACACACACAAACACACACACACACACACACACACACACACACACACAAACACACACACACACACACACACACACACACACACACACACACACACACACACACACACACATGTACAGAGTTTTGTATATATTTCACTTTTCAGTATACAATTCTCACTCTCACCTCCAGAGTTGCAGGAATTACCTAGATCTCGATGGAGTCACCTGTGTGTCTCAATGTACTGTGGACGCCTTCCCTGATGCTCAAAATCGCTGTACTGACTGTCAAAATGGCTGCCTACTATTCACCCAGACCCAGTATGAAGCTGTCGTTGCTGAGAATGCCTACTTGGAAAGTTTTGTTACATCAGTGTCTGTGTCAGATCGGAGAGTGATAGATAGACCTGTTCAGTTTTCCATCATTTCTGGTGAAAACCGTCAGCACTTTCTCATCAACTCAACAACGGGAGACATTTTCATCAATGCTGAACTTGATCGTGAAACCATAGCCTCTTATGACATCACCATTATGGCTGTTGATGTGGGGACTTTCCCTTCATCATCCCAATCTGCTACTGCTGTTGTACACATAACAGTCACAGACGTCAACGATTCTCCACCTGTGTTCTCTCAAGAAATTTACGAAAGTAGTGTTTCTGAAATCGCATCTCCCGATAGCTCGGTGGTGACTGTGACAGCATCTGATGATGACATCGGCACCAATGCTCTCATCACCTACTCCATCACAGCTGGCAACGAGGAGGGAAATTTTGCCGTTCATGCCAGTACAGGTGTGTTGTCAGTCTCCTTGAGTGCCGACTTGGATTTTGAATCCCGTCAATCGTACACTCTGGTGGTCACAGCACGTGACAGCGGAGAACCAACTCTCTTTGGAAATGCTACAGTTTCCATCACCATCACTGATGCCAACGACGAGAAGCCCGTGTTCACACAGAGTGTATTTGCCGCTGATGTACCGGAGAATGCCACAGTGGGGAGTGTGGTTGCCCAGGTAACAGCAATCGATAATGACACTTCACCTGCTTTCACAATCATAACCTATCAGCTGGTGGAGCCGGGTGAACTTGGAACTCTATTTTTCATCGATCCTTCCAACGGGCAGATCCTACTCCTGGGTGAATTGGACTACGAGACAACGATGATGTACACTCTCACAGTATCGGCCACAGATGGTCCCATTCCTAACACAGATCCTCGCGGCACGGCACAAGTATTTATCAGTGTTCTCGACGTCAACGACAACCCTCCTGAATTCTCCATGGCAGAATATTCGGCTCAGGTGAGCGAGAATGCTCTGAACGGTACTTTTGTGGTTCTGATCGAAGTGGAGGATAGGGACTCCGGTATCAATGCAGACACAGTACTGTCCATCACTGATCCTACATCTGTGCCGTTTGCCCTCAATCCCAATGATGGTACCATCACTGTTTCTGGTCCCATTGATCGGGAATCCTCCTTGTTGATCATGTTTACAGTGACGGCAACTGATGGAGGGGATCCCTCCCTTACATCAACTTCTCGGGTATCTGTGACAGTTCTCGATCAAAACGACAACCCTCCGATATTTGAAAGCTCCACATTGAACCTCACAGCTCTAGAGAACATCGCTGTGAACACAGAACTGGTCGTCCTGACAGCTACTGACAGGGATGAAGGAGTGAATGCTGATGTGTCCTACACAATCAGGTCCGTTCTCGGTGATCCTTCGGCCTTCCAGCTGAACTCATCCACAGGTGTTCTGTCCCTCGTCCATAACTTGGACTATGAAATGTCAACTGAGCACAGAATCTCCGTGGTGGCTGCTGACAGTGGCAACCCTCCACTATCTTCCTCTGTGGAAATTGTACTTTATGTTGAAGACGTCAACGACAATTCTCCAATATTTGCACAAGACTCTTATTCATTCACGGTGACGGAATCAGCTGTCCCCACTGTGTTCCTTGGTGCTGTTGATGCCAGTGATGCCGATAGTGGAACCAACTCAATAGTGGAGTACGGAATCGTGTCCGGTAATGACCAGGACCTCTTCGACATTGCCGCAACCAACGGATCCCTCTATCTTGTTGGAATGGTCAACTTCGAGGACCAGTCCTTGTACTCACTTACAGTGTCAGCCACTAACACATATGCTAGTCCAATAAGGATATCCACTGTTACTGTGTTTATAACAGTTGCCGATGAGAATGAGTTTGCCCCTGTTTTTAGTCAAGAAACATATGCAGCTTCTGTAGGGGAAAACCAGACTGCAGGTGTCACTGTAACCACGGTAACTGTGACTGATGACGACAGAGGTGTCAGTGGTGAGGTCACATTGTCAATCATTGCGGGAGATCCCCAGGGGAATTTCCAAATTTCAAATGATGTAACCATAGTTACAACAGGCCCCCTTGACTACGAAACACAGCAACAATACACCCTAACTTTCTTGGCAGTGGATGGAGGCATACCGAGTATGTCTTCCTCTTCTATTCTGGAGATCACGGTTGTGGACGTAAACGACAATCCACCCATTTTTACCTCGATGCTGTATGGCGGTTCAGTTTCCGAGAATTCTCTGGCTGGAACAACAGTGTCCATCACTCCTCCCCTCCTTGCTAATGACAGAGATGGTCCCGGGGTCAATTCGGAAATTACCTACTCCATTTATTCCGGGAACGAAACTATATTTGCCATCAACTCTGAAACTGGAGCAATCAGTACTTTGATTTCATTGGATAGAGAACAAATCGACATGGAGACGATTGTTGTCATGGCAACTGATGGGGGCATTCCCCTCCTCTCTTCTCTGTCCACAGTGGAAATCACTGTAGTCGATGTCAACGACAACACACCACAAGTACAGGAGATCACTAGCCCAATCACTTTCACAGAAGGCCAGGGACCACTGCTCGTTGCCCCCTCAGCCACTGTGACAGACCCTGACCTGTTCTCCCTAGGTACAATCTCTGTTGAGATTCTCAATGTTGACCTGAACCCGAGTGAGCAGCCTGATTCTCTAGCTGTGACCTTACCAGCCAATTCCTCCACCATAAGCCAGACCGTCACTCGGGAAGGACGATCACTTCGCATTTCTGGCTCATTTTCACCTGCCGAAGCCACTTCCATACTGAGAACGCTCACATTCAGTAATTCACAACCTGAACCAACTGCGGATGGTAGAATTGTACAGATCACTGTCTCCGATGGAACACACACAAGCACAAGTGTACATGTGTCAGTCAACATTGAGCTGACCAACGACAATCCACCAGTTTTGGACCTCGACGTGGATAGCGACTCTCTCGACTATCGTGTTGACTTCACTGAAGAAGGTCCGAGTGTACCTGTAACCGGTCAAGTTGTAATATCCGATGCAGACACAGGAGGGACGGTGTTGCAGAGGATTGATCTCAGGCTGGAAGGTGCTCAAGACGGCACGAATGAAGGCTTAAATGTTCGAAATCTTCCTTCTTCTCTTCATGCGGAGCAGGATCTCACTCACGTGGTGTCCATCGTGGGGGAAGCACCGTTTGTTGACTATGTGACTGCCCTCGAATCCACCGTGTACTTCAACCGGGCTGATGAACCTGGGTCCTCTCCCTCAACCAGAAATGTCACCTTCACAGCTCACGACGGTGCACTGAACAGTACTGTAGTCTACACAAGTGTGCAGATACTGTACAGAGACGACCCTCCAGTCATCAATCTGGGTGGAAATATCGACACCGAGGTACTTTTCCAGGAGGGCTCAGGCCCAGTGAATCTCCTCTCACAAGACCTCTTCGTGCTCACTGACAGTGACAGCCCCGAATTGAGTTTTGCTGTAGTTCGTCTCCTATCAGCACCTAACGGACAAGTTGAAGTTATCAACATTGACGGTAGCAGAATTCCCAGTGTGAACATTTCTTCTGAAGGACTCGCCATTACATTGTATGGTCCAGCTGGTGTTTCTTCCTTCAGGGACCTTCTCCTTACTCTTACCTATGATAACACGTCACCCAATCCCTCCGCAGATCGAAGAGAAGTTCAAATTGTTGTGAACGATGGCAACACCAACAGTTCTGTAGCAACGGCGTATGTGAGCTTCAGTGTCGTGAATGATCCTCCAATTGTTGATCTCAACGGAGCCGGGTTCGAAGGGGTTGATTTTGAGACTGAGTTCCAAGAGGGAGGGGCTGGAGTGGGTGTGGCATCTCAATCAGCTGTTGTTAGCGACGTCGACAATCAAAGCGTCAATTCACTCACTGTCATTCTTGGAACTCTCCCGGATGGTGTGGGGGAGGGGCTTAGGTTGAGAGATACCATCACGACCAGTGTTGATGTATCATATGCACCGTCCACCGGCGTCCTCACCCTATCAGGTACACACTCACTGAACGAATACACAACTCTGTTAAGGAACATTGAGTACTACAACACGGCTGGTGAGCCTTCTCCTGGCTTGCGACAAATTTCTTTCGTTGCCAACGATGGTGAGTTAAACAGCTCGCTCGCTTACACCAGTGTGTTTGTGCAATCCGTGAACGACCCTCCAGTGGTCCAGGTTGCTGCTGGAGGAAGCACGTTCTTTGCTTCTTACGTGGAGGAATCTGCCTCCGTCCCGATCGTCGAAGCCTCCTCAACCTCCATCACTGATCCTGACAACTCCACACTTGATAGCATCACCATCGTCATCTCTGATGTGATTGATGGAGCCAGCGAGTTGCTTGGATACACTGACCCATCCGTGGACAGTCTATCAGTTACTATGAATACCACGTCATCCGAGAAGCAGTACGTCTTTACGTTCTCCTCCATTGCTGCTTCAACTGTACAAAACTTCGTCAACTTGTTATCAAGTTTGACATACGTCAACAGCTTGTCAGAACCAACTGCAGGTCAGCGCTATGTCACAGTCGCAGTCAGTGATGGTATATCGACCAGCGAGACAGCAAGTTCCACTATCCAAGTTGTACTTCTGAATGACAACGTTCCCTCTCTTGTGGAGCCCACCGTGAGTGCACAAGTGGAGGAGAATGCCGTGGATGTGGTCGTGGGTCAGGTGCGGGCAACGGATGGAGACTCACACACAGGACCGTATGCCGGACACGGTGAGGTCAGATACAACATCACTGCTGGGAACCACGCAGGTTACTTTGAAATCGACTACTTCAGTGGAGAGATAACACTGGTCAGAGCTGTTGATAGAGAGGGGAATTTGGGGGACTTTCCCACCGTTTTGCAGGTAACAGCTAGCAATCCGTCCCCACTTGCTAGATCAGGGGACCAGTTCCCAATTGCATCCGTTGTGTTGAGCGTGGTCGACATCAATGACAACTCCCCTCAGTTTGGGTCCACCCTGTACGAATTTGACCTATCTGAAATGACCTTTGATGGTGAACTGGTTGGTAGAATCAACGCTACGGACCCTGACTCAGAGATGAATTCGCGAATTCAGTTCTCCATCTCCAGTGGAGACCCCTTTGACCTGTTCGACATTGATGGTGATAGTGGTGTCGTTTCAGTTCGAAATGCCAGTGGATTGGATCGTGAAATTCAGGCAGTTCACACCCTCACAGTTACAGCTAACGATCGGGGTTCTCCCCCTCTCGTCAGCACCACCGCAGTGAGAATAACTCTATTGGATGTTAACGACAACTCTCCCAGATTTGACAGTTTGATCTATACCACCACAGCCAGTGAGAATGTGTCTACATTCACAGTCATCTTGACTGTTTCTGCCTCTGACAGCGACGAAGATGCTAATGGTAATGTTTCGTATGGTATTCATGGCAACGGTAGTCAAGGCAATAACATTCCTTTCGATATTGACCCACTCTCTGGAGTGTTATATGTCTCGGGTCCTCTGAACTTTGAAGAAATCACCTCGTACACCTTCAGTGTGGTGGCAAGAGATGCTGGATCTCCAGATTCTCTAACATCAACAGCAGTTGTCACGGTTGGTGTCCTGGATGTCAACGACAACCCCCCTTTCTTCTTCTCCACCTCGTACAATGCTAGCGTATCTGAGGAAGAAGACCCTCCCGTGTTCGTGCTCGCAGTGGAAGCCGACGATCTGGACAGCGGTGCTAATGCTGCTCTCACATACACCATCGAAACTTCTGGTGTGCCGTTCACTCTCCATCCAACAACTGGTGTTCTGTCGACATCAGCGAGTCTCGACCGTGAACTGGTCGGCACATACGATCTTGTGGTTAGAGTGGAAGATGGTGGGAATCCTCCACTATCCACCACGGCAACAGTATTGGTGACAGTTCTTGACATCAACGACAATGCACCACTTTTCCCACAAAGATCCATTGCTGTGAACATATCTGAAGATTCTTCGCAAGGATCACTCGTGTTGAACACAAGTGTAGTGGATGCTGACGAAGGAGACAATGCTCTTGTTGTCTTCACCCTTCTTGCCACTGATCAAACCTCCGGTGTGTTCACCCTCATCCAACAAGCAAATAGTGTTAGTCTCTTAACAGCTGATACACTGGACAGGGAAGTTGTGGATATGTATGAGGTGTCAATTGTTGCCATGGATATGGGGATTCCCCCTCGGAGTTCGTCTCTCCTGGTAACGATCGCTGTCACAGATGTGAACGACAATACCCCTGTGTTCGAGCCTTCCGACTACAGCTACACTATAGCAGAGAGTGGCCCGGAGATGACAATAGCTACGATAACAGCTACAGACCTGGATACCGGCACAAATGGTGACATTTCCTACAGCATTCTCTCTGAACAGGAAGACATACCTTTTGCTGTAGACCAGCAATCAGGTGTTTTGAGCACAGGTGGAAGTCTGGACCGCGAAGAACAGGCATACTACAATTTTTTCATCGTAGCTACCAATGGTCCCTTCATGGCAACTGCCAACATTTCCATCACTGTCATTGACATCAACGATAATTCACCTCGTTTCAACCTTTCATTCTATGATGTATCACTCCCTGAAGACGCTAGTTTGGCTTCACAGGTTGTCATGGTTACAGCTACCGATCCTGATGAGGGAAATAATGCCTTGGTGCTATACACAATAATGGGTGGGAACAACGACGGCCATTTTGCAATCAATGCTATGAGTGGATCAGTCATTCTGGTTTCAGGACTGGATGCCGAAATGCAGCAGTTTTATCAGTTGAACGTCACAGCACAAGATCTTGGTTCTCCCTCGTTGTCCTCTGTCGTTACCATAGCAATAACCATCCTGGATGTCAACGATGAGCCTATTTCTCTGCAGCCAATGCAAGCCCGTGTTTCCTTCACAGAAGGAGGAGAGCCTACTAGTTTTGGCTCCACCATGCTCCACATCAGTGACAACGACATTTCAGCTGCTGTAATGTCAGGGACTGTCACCCTCAGGGTACCCCCCTGCGGTGTGGCCCCATGTAGCGAAAGACTTGAAGTTCCCGGTTTCGAGGGAAGCGTGTCCTCCTCCAGTGGAGGTCACATCTTGACCCTTGTCGGACCATTGGACCTTCAAAATGCGACAGAATTGCTCAGAAGCGTTCACTACGTCAACAATTTACCTGAACCCCTCTCAACATCCCGATCAGTAGTTATTTCCGTGTCCGATGGTGTCACCACCTCAAGTTCATCTGTTACTGTTGAAATCACACCTGTAAATGACGAGCCACCTGTGGTGGATCTCTCCGTTGAAGACGGAGTGGAATCCGTCAACTACACGACAATGTTCACAGAAGATGGACCGCCGGTATCACTAACAGGCACTGTTATGGTGAGTGACCCTGACTTTGGAGCCACTGTGCTGGACCACATGAGAGTGAGGCTAACAAACAACCCAGATGGGCCCAACGAGGCCCTCTCCTCCTCCTACAGCGGTGAGAGCCTACAGGTGTTGACTCTGAGAGGGGGGGAAGAGCTCACCCTCAACGGACCCGCCAACATCTCTGAATTTGAAGCTGCTCTTGAGAGCATCGTGTACTCCAACATGGCCGACAATCCTGCCACACCCCTTGAGAGGGTGGTGGAAGTGGTGGCCAGTGACGGGGTGCAAGAGAGTCAGCCGGCTTATGTTACCATAGCGATCATACCTGTGAACGACCCGCCCACTATTCGCACTGCCTTTGCTGGTAGCCACTATGTACTGTTCATGGAGAGTGGGGATAGGGTTGCCACGGTAACAACAGATGCCAGTATTACAGACCCAGATTCAGATCGGTTAACTGCGCTTACCGTCACAATTCACGGTATCCTAGATACAGGTTCGGAGGTCATCACCGTGGATACTCAGAACTTACCACCAGGGATAACAGTCAACCCTATCTCTGGCACCTCGGTGAACATAACTGGACCATCTTCAGTTGAAACGTTCTCGTCTCTCCTACAGAGAGTCTTCTACATGAACACTGCACAAGAACCAACCTTGGGTAACCGTACAGTCACATTTGTGGTCACTGATGTGGGGGGTCTCTCCTCGGAAGGGACCAGTGTGGTTGACATTATCCCTGTCAACGACCCTCCATCCCTGGATCTCAATGGACCACTCCCCGGTACCAACTACACTGCAACCTTCGTGGAGGGTGGGCCTGCTGTTCACATTTTCAGTTCAGATTTGGAAATTTCAGATCCCGATTCGATGACCATCACCATGGCAACTGTGACCTTGCTGAATACCCCAGATGGTTCGTCAGAGTTTATCACCAGCGGCACAGTGCCGGAAACGACCCTTTCTGGACGCTTCAACCGCTCCACGGGGACTTTCACTGTCACGGGACCAGGCAGCATATCGGAATACAAAGATTTTCTAGAGAGCGTCCTCTACAACAACAGGGCAGACGAGCCCAGCTCAGACAGCCGCCTCATCGAAGCAACTGTGAGCGATGGAGTGAGTCTCAGCCCAGTGGCGCGTGCTGTGGTACATATTGAGCTGGTCAACGATGTTCCCACCTTGTACCTGGACACTTCCCAGAGGACCACCTACACTGTTACCTTCGTTGAAGACGGTCCACCCGTTCCAGTTGTGAACAGCGGACGTTCGTCTGTGAATGATGTTGACAGCCCTCTCCTGTCCCACTTGACTGTCACCTTGATGAACATCTCTGACGACCAGCTCGAGACCTTGCAGTACGACTCCAATCTTCCCTTTGAAGTTACCTTGTCGAACACACCAACAGCTGCCACCTACAACTTCACAGCAGCTGATGCCTCAGGCAGTTCCCACGCCTTGTTTACCTCCCTGTTGGACAGCATGGCCTATCTAAACAACGCAAGTGAACCTGATGCCTCAACACCAAGAATAGTGACCTTTGTTGTGAGCGACGGAGAGAGTTACAGCTCAACTGCGACAACAACCATCCAGATCAACCTAGTTGATGACAACCAACCGCTCTTCAACCCCTCCGAATATGTGTTTCCTGTTAGCGAAGATGCCATAACAGGAAGTGCTATAGGTCAACTGCAAGCATCAGATGTGGACGGAGATCTGTTCTTGTTTCTTCTCGTAACTGCTTCGGATCACTTTTCTCTTAGTACAGATGGAATACTGACCACTAGGAGAGCTTTAGATAGAGAAGAAAACAGTTTCTTTTTGCTTGAAGCTGCTCTTGCAAACCCAAACTCCCCGTCCGTTCCGCTAAACGACCGTGCTTCCATCACCATCACCATCACAGACGTGAACGACAATTCTCCTCAGTTTGTACAAACCACGTATAACTTTTCCATCGAGGAGAACACCACATCGGGATCCTTCATCGGCTTGGTGACCGCTTTCGATGACGACACAGGTAGTAACGCTGCTGTGGAACATTCAATTGTCGGTGGTAACAACCTTCCGTTTGATATCAACTCGACAACAGGAGAATTGAGAGTGTCTGAATCAGCTATGCTGGACAGAGAGGTTGTGTCGAGTTATCGATTTGTTGTCATGGCAACAGATGGGGGTAATCCCTCAAGATCATCCACTGTCAGCGTCTTGATAGCACTATCAGACGTGAATGACTACGAACCGCAGTTTGTGTTGGAGGCATACCAAGTGGCTATACTGGAGTCCAGACAGCCTGGATCCACAGTCATCCGGACGTCAGCCACCGACCTCGATCTTGGAGACAACGGGCAGCTGACTTACTTTATCACAGATGGAAATTTGGACGACACATTCAGGATTGATAGTTTGGGACTTATATCCATCGCGATGCCTCTAAATCACTCTCTCACTCCATTCTACAACCTCAGTGTGGTAGCTACCGATGGGGGAACACCCAGCCTCACTGGAACTACATACGTCTCTGTCGATGTGATTCCGCTGTCCTCCCTAGCTCCAGTGTTCAGCGAGCCTCTGTACAGTGGATCCGCACTGGAGCAGCAACCACCCGGTATCGGTGTCCTCGTGGTGTCAGCCTCCAACCCAGTCACAGGAGAAACGGACGACATTGAGTATTCACTGACAGAGTCAGATGCGGCCTTTTTCACTATCCACTCCACACAAGGTCAAATCAGCACAAATGCCCAGTTTGACAGACTGGAGAGAGATAGGTACAGTTTCTTTGTGGTTGCCACAAACTCCTCTGATTCACGACTCTCGGGGACCTCACAGGTGATTGTCAGCATTGAGGATTTCAACAACTTTCCCCCCACTTTCGTCCCATTGCAATCCAATTTCTTTGCATTTGAGGAGTTGTCCAATGGATCCATCGTGGGTACTGTGGTGGCCTCCGATACTGGAGACATCGGAAGGAACGCAGAAATAGTGTCTTACGAGATTCAGAGCAACGTTCCTTTCAGTGTGGACAGTAGAGGTACTATAGCAGTTGTAGGTCGAATTGACTATGAGAGTGTTGCTAACTACACCTTTGAGGTTGTGGCGGTCGATGGTGGCACTCCTGAGCTGTCTGGAACAGTAACAGTCACCATCAACGTGTTGGACATCAATGACAACGCACCTCGCTTCTTGCAGGAGAACTACAATGCAAGTGTTATGGAGAATTTGGGCGTGGGCACCTTTGTGGCAAACGTGGCCGCGATTGACATCGATTCGGGCACAAATGCTGAGATTGTCTACTCGCTTCAGTCCTCGTTGCAGTTCACAATTGATGACATCACGGGAGACATCACAACGGCAGAAGTGCTCGACTTTGAGCAACAATCTCTCTACGAACTGACAGCTTTCGCCTCCGACAGAGGTAATCCCAGCCTCTCTACTTCAGTTGTTGTCAACATCGCTATAGTGGACCTCGACGACCTCCCTCCTGTGTTCGAATCTAGTGTCTACTCTTCTAATATTTCAGAGGGGATGCCTGTGGGCTCCTTTGTTGTTGACGTCTTTGCTTCAGACCCAGACGTTATCGGATCCAACCCCATCGAGTACTCCATCTTGGATCCGTCTGTTCCCTTCACCATTTCCTCCAGTAATGGCAGCATCTACACCTCATCTGTTCTGGACAGGGAGCAGGTACAGCAGTACGAATTCCGCATTTCTGCCTCAAGTGGGACGAGTTTGGGAGGAAGGACCAGCAGTACAGCCTCTGTGAGAGTGACCATCGCAGACATCAACGACAACGAACCTGAGTTTGTCGGACAGCCCTTCCAGTTCATGCTGAGTGAGAATTCGTCTCAAGCAACCCAAGTGGCCATCTTCACAGCTACAGACATTGACACCCCTCCTGCATCTTCCCTAGGCGAGTTCTTCCTCAGTGGTGAGTTCGGGCCATTTGCAGTTGATCCTATTTCAGGTACGCTGACACTCGAAGGTTCACTCGATCGGGAGATTCAAAGTTCGTATGATTTCATGGTGGGCGTGTCGGACATGGGAGACCCTCCTCTCACCGGGTATGCTTCAGTGGGAGTGGTCGTGTTGGACGTAAATGATAATGCCCCCATGTTCGAGCGGGAACTGTATTCCGTGGTTCTACCTGAGGACACACCCACTGAGTCCCAAGTGACAGTCCTTTCCGCTAGCGACAATGACATTGGCTCAAACAGAGAAGTTGAATATTATTTGATGAGTGACTACGATTTTTTGCGAATTGACAGAAACTCCGGATCTGTCATTTTACATAATCAAGTCGATTTTGAAATGTTGTCTGGCTTTAATGTCTCTGTTTTGGCTGTGGATGGGGGAAGCCCCTCGTTGACGGGAAGTACCCTGCTTACAATCCTGGTGGAAGACGGCGATGACAACCCTGTTGTATTCACATTAGCAAGCTATTCTGTTTCCTTGTTTGAAGATGTTCCCATGGATACCTATATTATCACTGTTTTTGCTGAAGACGACGACCAATTCCAGTCGAATCTAATTGTTTACTCTCTGATACCGTCAACAGACTCGTTTCCATTCCGAATTGATAGTCAGAGTGGGGACATCTACACAACCATGCCACTGGATAGGGAGGTTGTGAGTGCATACAGGTTCACAGTGACTGCCAGCAACACTCCCAACTACACTGCGTCTGCCACTGTCACAGTCACCGTAATGGACGTCAATGATGTGGTTCCTCGGTTCACCAACGCACCTTACGACTTCGAGCTGAGTGAGTCTGCATCTCCAGTGCAGCTTCTAGGAACCGTACTGGCTGCGGACGACGATGAAGGGACCAATGGAATGGTGGTGGAGTACAGGATGGAGCCGAGGGACTCCGTTCTCGAAGTGATTGCTTCCACTGGGACTATCCGACTGATACAAGCTCTGGATCGTGAAACAACCGATTTCTACAATTTCACTGTATTTGCTGTGGATGGAGGAGACTCCCCTCTGACTGGCTCAATCTCCCTGACCTTGACTGTGGCTGATGTGAATGACAACCGTCCCATGTTTACCACCACAAATGTCACCGTCACCTTATCAGATGCCGACCCCCCGGGGACACTCGTTATGTCTCTACCAGCCAGCGATGCAGACATCGGAGACAACGCAAACGTCACCTACTCGATCTCATCCGTAGAACCCGTACCCTTCAGTGTGGATTTGGAGGGCAACGTGGTCACATCAGAGGCTTTGGTTGCCGCCCAGATCGTACCTTACAGTTTCGCAGTTGTTGCCTCTGATTTGGGAACACCATCCTTGTCATCTTCTGTGTCAGTTCTGGTGTATGTTACAGATGTTAACCAGAGACCCGTGTTTGCACAAAACATCTACTTTCTCTCCGTTGTCGAAGGTTCTGATTTGGGTACACAAGTGGACCAGATTGAAGCGGTTGATCCTGACAATGACCAGATCACCTACAGTCTGACTCCACTTGGCTCCGCCTTCTCCGTGAACCCCACCACCGGCAGCATCACTGTTGCTGGTGTACTGGACCGGGAGACCACTGACAGCTACAATCTCACTCTACTTACTACCGACGCGGGCTCACCTCCACTCTCCTCCTCCGTCCAACTTGTTGTGTCAGTGCTCGATGTGAACGACAATCCTCCCGTGTTTTCCCTCTCCTTCATCACCCTTGATATCCCAGAGGATGCCCCGATTGGGGAAATTGTCCTGGTTCTGAGTGCCTCCGACAGAGATATCGGCAACAATGCTGCCATCCTGTACTCCATCGTTGATGACAGCAGTGATGGGAAGTTTTCTCTCAACGCCACTTCCGGTGAGCTGAGCGTGGAGGAGGAACTCGACTTCGAGACAGCTCCCATCCACCAGTTGCGGGTGGAGGCACGTGATGGGGGACAACCCCCTCGGACAGACGCTGCTACCATTTTCTTACTCATCACCGATGTTAACGACAATGCTCCTGTTTTTGCCCAAATGTCCTACTCTGCTAATTTGTCTGAATCAGCCCCTGTGAACTCGCATGTTGTCACTGTGTCAGCTTCCGATGACGATTCCGGAGAAAACAGGATTGTTCGTTATAGAATCGGAGAGAATAGTACTGGCATGTTTGCTGTTGGTATGGAGTCAGGGATCATCACCACACGAGCAGCTTTGGATAGAGAAGTGATGGCTTTCCATGAAATCATCGTGGAAGCCTTCAATCCAAATTTACCTTCTGTGGCTTCCACTGTCACCGTCACCCTCACTGTATTGGATGTAAACGATGAAGCTCCAGTTTTCAATCAGTTGGACTACACTTTCAGAGTTGATGAAAATTCCCCCCTGGGCTTTGTAGTAGGGTCCGTTCCAGCTGTTGATAGAGATGAAGGTGACAACAGAGAAATTCGATATTCATTCAATGATTCAACCCAGTTTTTTGATATCGATTCATTCACGGGAGAAATCAGTGTGGGGGAAGCCATAGACAGGGAGATCCACCAGAGGTTCGAGTTTGTTGTCGTTGCCAACGATTTAGGCTCTCCTGTTATGATGATGTCATCTGTGAGTGTTACTATTTTTGTCAATGACCTCAACGACAATCAGCCTGTTGTGACAGTTGAAAATCGAAATTTCACATTTTTCGAAGGATCGTTGCCAATCAACATCGGCACGAGAATCCGTGTGACGGATGAGGACAGCTTTCCAATTGCATCCGTCACTGTGAGCGTTTTACTGGACTCCACCCTTCAACCAAATGAAGGGGACGTCCTCTCCGTGGATGCGAGTGGTATTGCTGGCATTGCAGTCAATCAGTCCTCAGGGAGTCAACAAGTGGTTCTCGAGGGTCCCGCCTCAAGTCTCCACTTCACGCAAGTTTTGCAGACCTTGTCCTTCGCGAACGAGGATGACGAGCCCACACCCGGTACAAGAGTGGTCCGAGTCACAGCTTCTGACGGTGACCACTACAGCAACACCGAGCTCCTCCGTGTTCTTCTGGAGCTTGTGAATGACAATCCACCGACACTGGATCTGTCCCTGTCCACCAGCGGATTGGGTCACACCGTAGTCTTCACAGAGAGTGGACCGTCTGTCTTGCTTGTTGGAAGTGATGCGCAACTGATGGATTTAGATGGAGACTCTGTTGTTGAGTCGGTCAACATCACTCTCACCAACCCATTAGACCGAACCAATGAAGCCATCACAATTACCATCCCTGCTAATTCTTCAGTGCACTTGTCAACATCGTCCACTCCACATCACCTTGTGCTGATGGGACCCGTTAGCCATCAAGAAACTATCAACGTCCTTCTAAGTGTCTCCTACATCAACCATGCTGATGAGCCTGCCGCTCAAACTAGAGAGGTCGTGTTCATCGTTTCTGATGGATTACTTGAGAGTCAACCGACCCGCACTTCCATCACCATAGCCAACATGAACGATCCACCTGTACTTCTACTGGGGAACGGGACCACAGACACCACTGTCTTGTACGTCGAGTCTGCTCCATCTGTTACCTTGACAAATCCATCATTCCGGCTGTTCGATGTAGACAGCGAGTTCTTGTCTGCTGTTAGCATTTCCATTTCAAATCCGCAACTTGGAATTGAGAGTCTAAACATCACCCTCCCAGCCTCAAGCACCCTAAGTCTTTCAGGCACCAACACACAGATAACCGTCACTGGGGTGGCTACTGTTGGAGCGTATAAGGAGGTTGTAGGCACAGCAGTGTATGTGAACACAAGAGCAATGGAGGGAAATTTTGAAGCACTGGAAGCCGCTGGGACCCTACGAATGGTGCAGTTCCATGTGACAGACCAGGACAATGGAGCAGCTGATGCTACCTCTCATGTCACATTCCAAGGCGTGAACAACCCACCTATTTTGGACATCAATGGCAACGCTCCTGGCAACATGTACTCGGTTGTCTTTGTTGAGAATACTGATGGTGTAGCCGTGTTCAACCTACTGACTGTGATGGATGTTGACTCCGAAACGTTATCAAACGCAACAGCTTCGATCGACATGTTGTACGATAGAGAAGATGAGTACCTGGTCTTGAGGGCTGGCACCACAACTCAGCTGAATCTCAACTCTGAACGGACTACAGGTGTGCTTACTGTCAGTGGGAGTGGCTCGATAGCAGAGTACGTGAGGGTATTACGTAACATTCTCTACAGTAATATGGCCGCCGAGCCAGACTTCACCACCAGGACCATAACACTGTCTGTCAGTGACGGTATTGCCCTGAGCAGTCCTGTGTCAGTGACTGTGTCACTACGAAGACAAAACGATGCTCCAGTTATCACAGATGTCCCAGAAACTGTCTTCTTCACCGAAGGGGAGGACACAGTACCACTGTTTAACCAAACAGCTCGACTATTCGACCCCGAAGATGACTCCATAGAGAACCTGATTGTGATATTGACGGGGACATTGGATCCAGGGAGTGAGAGTATTGGTTATGATGTAGACCTTCCTGGACTGATGGCTGTAGGACGAGGTACTGCATTCACCTTTAGTTTCGCACCACCAAACAATAATACCGATTTTTTCACTGCATTGTTGACGTCTCTCACATACTCAAACACAGCTGACGAACCGGATAGCACACAGTCAAGAACAGTTACTTTGACAACATCGGACGGATTGGCTCAATTTACGTACACAATTGAAGTCATCATTGAACTGATCAACGACAATCCTCCCATCTTGTCAGAGGAGACATTTGATGCTGAATTTCCCGAGAGTATTGCCGTGGGAACGGTCCTCTATACAGCCACGGCCACTGATGCCGATGTGGATTCCATCTTGACATTTTCCATCGGCGACATTGACGGTTTTGCCATCAACCAGACATTGGGTCAGCTGTCCCTCACCCATCCCTTGGACCGAGAGACAAGAGACTCTTACTTGTTCCTTCTCTCTGTCAGTGATGGACGGTTCACCGACTCACTCGCAGTTATGATCGATGTTATCGATATCAACGATAATTCACCTCAATTTAGTCAGATCATTTACCGAGGATTGATTTTGGAAAACGAGCCAGCCAACACTCTGGTACTCACCGTGAGTGCTTCTGATGCAGATCAACCAGGCACTGAAAACAGCTTCATCTCTTATCATCTCTCAAACGAATTAGACACTTTTAGAATTGATAGCAGTACTGGAGACATTTTAACTGTAAAAGTGCTCGATTTTGAAGAAGGGTCATTCTACAACCTCACTGTTCTTGCCCGAGATGGATCCCCTGCGAATCGAATGACGGGGACCACTTACGTGGAGGTGACTGTTGTCAATGGCAACGACTTTGCTCCCCAGTTTGTACCCTCCGATCCACAAGAAGTCTTCGTCCCTGAAGATACTCCACCAGGATCAACCATCTTCACGCCATCTGTCATTGACAGAGACAACAATACACTCAACTTTTCCTTGGTCACCTCTCCTGAGGAAAACAGTTTTGCAGTTGATGGAGAAACGGGTGCAGTTGCACTCCTGAGACCACTTGATTATGAGATGATAGTGATGCACTTCGTGAACATCTACGTCGAGGATGATGGAATCCCATTTTTCAATGCCACCCTCTCGCTGACCGTGAATGTAGTTGACGCAGATGACAATGCTCCAGAGTTGATCGTATCCTTCATGAATGTGTCTGTTCCAGAGGATGCGATGGTGGGAGTTGTGTTGGCAACATTCAATGCTACGGATCGAGATTCCGGATCCAACTCCCACATTGCCTATCGGATTGAGAGTGGAAACGAAGACTCAAAGTTCATCATTACTTCATCTCATGGACTAGGTTCAGTAACACTGGCTGGTGGATTGGATCGAGAAGAGGTCGATTTCTACTCCTTGACAATCGGTGTGTTCAATCCTTCCACCCCGTCCAACGAAACACTGACAAGTGGCACTCTGGAAGTGTATGTCAATGACGTCAATGAGTTTCCTCCTGTATTCTCAGAGCACCACTACCACTTCAACGTCTCAGAGAACGCCACCGTTGGCGATGTGTTCGGGTTTGTCGTGGCAAGGGATATGGACTTGGGATCGAATGCCCTTGTGGTGTATTTCTCATCACAGGAAAACTCCACCTTTGAGATCGACAGGGGTGATGGTAGCCTCTCACTTGTGCAAGAACTGGAGTATTCCGTTCAGAGCGTGTACACCTTCACTGTGTTTGCTAGGGACAGCAGCTCAGCCCCCTTAACCGGCAGCGCCATGGTAACCGTTTCCGTTGTGGATGTAAACAATAATGCTCCCATGTTTGTTAATATTCCAGCAGGGGATAGGGTCAGTGTTACCATTTCCGAGAACACTGAAAATAACACCCAAGTTACGACATTCACAGCAATTGACTTAGATACTGGTGTCAATGCTGAAGTGAGATATGCTCTGGTTGAAGCATCCACCAAGTTTACCATCAATGCCTTCAGTGGGGTTGTGTCCACAATTGGAAATTTTGATTTTGAAACGGAAATGGAACAATTCACCCTCCAGGTGGTAGCTTACGATCTTGGATCCCCACCTCTCACATCATCTCCTGCAACACTGTCTGTTGTTGTGACTGACGTTAACGAATTTCCTCCCGTGTTTACCAACAATCTTCTCGAAACTTCCATCTCTGAAGACTATAGT
Source organism: Chondrilla cf. caribensis (assembly GCA_964020155.1). Classification (NCBI taxonomy): domain Eukaryota; kingdom Metazoa; phylum Porifera; class Demospongiae; order Chondrillida; family Chondrillidae; genus Chondrilla; species Chondrilla cf. caribensis. Next base: position 4,830,258 of record OZ026552.1, on the reverse strand, counting down.
AACTTCTCCGATCCCGTCTTCCAATTCAGCACAACGGACGGCGATTCAGGAACAACTGGAATAGTCGAATACAGGTTACTGGACGGGAATTTTGAGGGAATCTTTGCTGTCGATCGGTCCACTGGAGAGTTGAGGGTAGTCTCAAATCTTGATCGCGAAACCAACAATTCTTACCTGCTCTCGGTTTTGGCATACAATCCTAATGCATATGTTTCCATGGAAACAACCGCCACACTCAACATCACCGTGGTGGATGTAAATGACGAGGCTCCACAGTTTGTGGAACCACCTTATGCGGCCACCGTACTGTTCAGTACTAACGTGGGCACCCTTGTTTTCACTGTTCGAGCATTTGATCGCGATGTCGGCATGAATGCCGAGGTGGAGTACAGGTTCCAAAACGGGAATCAATATTTTGCAATTTCACGTGAGACAGGACAGATAACCACCATCACATCAGTCGAAGACCTAACTGCCGTCAACTTGACCATCATTGCTTATGACTTGGGCAGCCCATCACTGGAGTCATCAACCTTCATCATCATCACCGTTTCAAGAATTTCTGATGTCGAGTTTGATCTAACCGGACCCGGGTTTCTCCTGGGGAGGCCCCTTGGTCTGGAGCAGCAGTTTGGGCTTCTTGTCAACCGGCCCTCCGGGACCACTGGGACTGTCTCCGCTAAACTGGGACCGCTCAACACCTCGGCCGACTTCAATGCTTCACACCCGAAACCAGGATCCATTAGTGGCATTCTGCTAACAACAGACGTGTACGCAAGCTTCCCCGAGGTGCAGGTAGTTGTGCAAGTGAGAGACGAGTTTGGAGGCACCCAGGTGGGGTCCACCGACGTCCTCGTCCTGCTGGCAGGGAGAGAGACCGACACTGCAGAATGCACCACCGACACCAGTGGACTCTGTCAAGTCTCCGTGTCTCTACAGCAGAGACAATTTGAGAGCGAAGAGATGCTCTCAGTCACAGCAACCATTGTGGGCACTTTCATTACTTCGGGAAATATCGGCACCGTTGTGGTGAACCAGCAGTCTCAGTCCACTCCCAGCAATGATGTGGAAATCACTCTCCCATCCCATCCCCTCCGCCCTGGGGAGACTTTTGTCGTACCCGTGACCGCCTACCTGGGATACCAGATTGCGACATTCAGTTTCCAATGTGTTGTTGGTGACCACCTGTACATAGGGGATTCCCCAGTTTCCCTGGATACGACCAAGTGGGTGTATGAAACCAGACATACCAACTCCACGGTAACAGTTGCAGCTTTTCTCCAACAACCTGCCAGCTCAACCGCTGTACCAGTCAGCAGTGAACGACTGTTCGATGTCAGCATCCGAACATCAACATCATCACCGGATGGCCAGCATTCTGAAGTCAACTGCACCGTTGTGTACATCAGTAACGTGTATCACGAGAAGTTGACCGTGAGAGATGGGGTGACCCCAGTGAGGGCTTCTGCATTGGGTCTACATGTCACCTCCAGCGGTGTGGGAGCCGTGTTCATTAGTCGTCCGACTGTGAGCGGCATAGTGACCACCTCCACGCAATCCCACATCATCAACACTGCTGTTTTCACTGGATCCCGGGTATCCCTACCCCTCCACACCTCCCTTGTGTACACCTCCGGAGCTGTCGTTCACACTTCGCACAATTTGTCCTGTTTTTCGTCATCGCATTCACTGTCAGTTTCCTCGGACTGTTCCGAAGTTTTCGTAACAGGAAGTGAACCGCCCACTCCAACCAATGCTGTCATCACAGTATCTTCTCAAGGGTATTCTGCGTCAATTGGTTTCGTGGTGTGGTATCCTACAAACTTCTCACTGTCAACAACAGCCCCAGACAACACCCTGTATGCAGTGTCGGGGTGGATAGACTCCAACGGTTCCGCATGCACTCAGCAGTTTCAGAGAACCAAACTCTCCGCTTTTGCAAACTTCACCGCTGAATCGAACAATGTGTATCAAGCTTCCGTGCTTCACCTTGTCCGAGATCAAATTTCCATTTCTGATTTGAGAGTTTTGAAGTTGGAAGGGGACTACCTCATCGGCCTATCCCCAGGGACTGCACAGGTGTCCACAATTGGTGTGAACTCCCCGCTAGTGATGACAGTGTCAGGGACATTCGTAGATGTAGTGAGCTTCAACGTCTCATTCGCCACCAGTCTGTTGCTGTCCATTCCTGGTTCTCCTCTGCCACTGACAACATCCGAAATGGCCGAAGTTCAGCTGGACACCAATCTTGATGGGGACCTTGAGGAGACCGTTGTGCTCGCCACTGCGTTGTTCAGTGACGGCTCTCGTCTTCTCATCACCGACGAGCTTGGTCTTCGCGTGGAATCTCTCAACCAAACCATCCTGCAACCTGCTACTGGAAGGGAGAACGTCCTCCTTGTGAAGAGCAGAGGTGAAGCTGTAGTTCGTGTGGAGTGGATGACACAGTGTAGCAGTCAACCTCTAGCGTCCATCCACTCTTCTGCCACCACTTCAATTGAAGAACCAGTTTCTTTGAGAGTTGCGAATGCTCCTCCGCGACTCTCCGTTGCAGGAGACAGTGCAACATTTGCAGGGATCCCCACCTCTGTGACTATCTCGGTTTTCCTCGTCTTCCCTGATGGACATGAGCGTGACGTCAGCCTCGATCCTGAGACAACGTTCGATGTCACACAGGCCAATGGTGCTGTCACAGTTGGTGTGTCTGGTGGAGCGGTGATGGTGAGCACTTCGTCCTTGTCCTCACCTGGCCCTGCTACCGTGGCAATCACGTACGGGGAAACCACCCTGAGGGCAAACTTCACCGTCTCAGTAGTGACCCTGGGAAGCATCTCCCTCGAAGCTCATCCCCACCCCCCTTACCCTGGCTCTACAAGTGTCACCGTTTCAGCACTTCTCCAGATTGAGTCAACCGGCCTGTTTCAACAGGCAGTGTTGGACCTGTATGCCGTCTTCTCGGACAGCTCCAGAGAGATCATCACAACGTCTGCATTCGCCTCCATACGAGTGACCTCCGGGCGCGATCATGTGATGACTGTGAACAGGAATATACTTGTACCACTGTCTAGCGGCATTGTGTCTGTACGAGGATCCTTCGGGGTGTTTTCTAGTCAAATCGTCATCCTAGAGATTGCAAGCAGGATGGTTTCTGTCACAGCCATCAACAACGTCACGTTTGGTGACGACACTCTTCATGGGATTAGGGATGTTCACACAGCACAACTCTTTGTTTCAGCCACCTTTGATGACTCCACACAATTTGTGGACGTTGATCCTTCTGAATATCCTGGACTTTTCAGTTTTGTCTCGTCACAGCCCGGATCAGTTGTTGTGTCTTCCACCGGTCTGTTAACGTTGCTAGGCAACTATCACAACGATGTGACTGTTACAGTCACCTCCGACATCAATGCTGCCGAGTTTGTTATATCCTTTGCTGCTAATCTGGATCCCGATGTGGGGGATGTCGATCTCGGAGAAATATCAGGAGTACCCCTGCCTACTGTAACAACTGGACAGTCTCTATCGATACCTCTACGTGTCAACGTCGGTGATGGCCCATTGGACACCCTGGAGGTGGAGGTATTCTATGATTCTTCTCTCCTATCATTTGCTAGAGTCACTGCTGAAAGTACTTGGACATATCCCATTGTTCACACACACAACTTTGCACGCGAATCTGTTGTCATAGAAACCAGTGTCACCGACAGTAGAAATGTGATGGGAGTTGTCACCTTTGCTGTTCTCGCATTCACTGCTTTGAACACTGCTGGATTGGCTGCTTTTGAAGGGACATTGGTTTCCCTGACAACATCACCTGCTGGTAGCAACCTAGTGGAACCCTTCACGCCTGTCATTGCTGGGGAAGTCTCCGTGGATGTCCTCACCCCTTGGCGAAGAAGACGAGATTCAGAAGCTAAAAATGGCAGATTACCGATGAAACGATCAAGAAGACAGACTGGATCCTGCTCAGGTGGGCCATGTCCGCAGTGTCACATCGGAGATGCTAACGGAGACTGCGTTCTGACTTTCCAGGACTCGAGGTACCTTTTGGGTCTACTGGTCGACAATGTCCACACAGGTGGGCAGACTCCACTCAATTCGACCTTGTATGACGCTGACAGCAATGGAGTAGTTGACATTAGTGACGCCTTCTTCCTACAGCGAGCAAGTTTGGGTGTGGCGTTCTTCCTCGAAACCTTGTCCATTACATCTGCTTCACCAAACAGTGACTGTATCGTCAGCGTGTCTGCCTCGCTGATCGGCGTGGGAAATGAACCGATGAGTTCGAACGACGGATCGATCTTCTTTGACATCTCTCTCCCTGCCAGCCGGGACACCAGGAACATTGACAGCTTCTACAATTCCATGGTTCTTAGAGGAAGACTGGTTGAAGGAGCAAAGAGCCTGTCACTCCTGGGAGGAATTGTTGAAGGAGACTTGGAGGAAAATGGAGAATTCACAATCCAGTTGGCTACGAATTTCACCTCGTCCGACATCGGGGTGACAGTCATACAGGTTGTGCACGTGAACCAAACGGAGGGTATCCCGCCAACCTACAGCCAAGCCATGGTGGGTGGTCCTGACCCTCCTTTTTACATCTCTCAGCGATTTGAAGTCAGTTTGAGTTCAAATTCGTTGTCGTCAAGGGTGCTGATACAGAATGGCTACAACCCGTTTGATTACTTCAACAACACTTTGTCTCATGAAGATTGCGTACAACTTAGTGTGTTGACCACGCCCACTATCTCGTCGGCCACACCCCTTCCATCATCAACATCAGCACAATCAGTAGTTCTACCTCAATCTACCTTGATGGAAACTCCACCCATTTCATCAAGCCTTTCGTCTTCATTCTTCACCAGTGAGATAGTCACTACAACCTCCGTTGTGGAATTACTTCCACTGACCTCATCTCTTCATATCTTGTCCTCGTTGTCTGTCAGTGAACTACTAACATCTTCTGCAATGTTTCTTTCCACTTCATCGTTCTTCCTTTCTAGTCCTTCATCCTCCCCTGCAGTTGTGGAAGAATCGACTTTGTTCTCTGTTGAATTTTCTACTCGGTCCCTCACATCACCACGGTCATCCTTGCCACTTTTGTCACCAACCCCATCCTCACTGCAATTATCACCAACATCAGCAACTATTGTCTCCTCACAGATATCGGCAATTTCAACAACATCAACCACTATGGTCTCTTCACAGTTGACACCATCACTGACATCAACTGACATCAGTAGCACTGAGGTCATTTCTTCGATCTTCCCACCATCTTCCTCATCAGCTGTTAATCCATCAGCAACGTCTCCAGTCATGGCTTCTTCGATTTTGTCGTCTACGGTTGCTATGGTTACACCCACACCCAGTACTCCACCCCCAGAATTTCCTCCACTGTTCCCGAGTGTCCAAAGTGACGGAAGTTGGTTCCTGTTTGGAGACGTTGATCCCGAAAATGAAACAATGTCCACTTATACTATTGATTACGGCCTTCCATCAAGTCGTAATGGATCCATCACAGTACAATTTGGGGGCACTTCAGTGAAAGAGACCTTTAACATTAGAAGAAAGCTTCCCATGTCTGCCAGCGGGTACCTGCTGAACAAACAGATAGACAATCAGACCTCCCTCACTTTTGACAACCGAGAGCTACGTTTCGCCCTGCAACTCAGAGATGAGGATGGGAGTGTTCGGGTGGAGTCCACCACCATCAACCTCACAGCCAACCTGAGCACGGGCTCCAAACCTGTGATGCGGACCTCCTGCACATCGGATGACATCGGGCTCTGTGTCGGCTCCATCTTCGTACCACTCGACTGGTTCTCCACCACAGCTGGCATGGTGGATGTGAACTACCACCTCGAGGGCCAGAGGACCAGTTTGGGACAGGTAACACTAACTTCACACTTCACTGCTCCGCCCTTCACAGATCAGATAGTTCTCCAACTGCCCTCTAGAGCCCTCTACAGGGGAGATGTGTTCACTATGACTGCATTCGGTAACACCTCAAACGAAATACTCGCCTTCGCTATTCGGCTGACGACTCCAGTGGGGTTGAATGTGGTTGGCATCAGTTCGGAAGCAAGGTGGGCATCCACTGTCGTGAATGGATCCTCGCAGGTGGTGGGGATAACAGGCGTACTGGACAGGAACATGAATGCCTCCGATGTCACATCTTGGTCATCCGAACTCTTCACGGTTACTGTGGTAGTGACAGAAAGTGCTCAATCTGGAAACTCAATTGAATGTTTCGTTGAAGAACTCAGTGATTCTATTCACGGCAGAGTTCTGTTATTTGAAGCCAACGACATCAATGGATCCTGTCTGTTCTTCACCCCCACTGATTCCTCTCTGTCCACGATTGGATCGGTGACTGTAATGAACGAAAGTTTAGTTGGGTTGTTTGCGTGGGTGGACGTCCCACAACTTGTCAACACAGCTGTCTTGGACGGGAAGAATGTCGAAACGAGCATCTCAGCTCTCGGCATCTGGTCATCCGGTCGAATTGCACAACCAACCGGTCCTCTAACGTGTTCCTCTTCTCAAGGCATCCAAGTCAACAGTGCCGATAACTGTACCACTCTGTACGTCTCAAGGGAGACCAACTCTGAACCTGAAGAGACGGTTGATATTTCACTGTCAGAAGGAGACATGTTTGTTCAGACAGGAATAACTGTTCGGGTGTGGCAGCCTGATTCTTACATCCTCGACATCTCCGATACATCCCTATCGCAAATTATGTACAATGGTTGTAGTTTGGGATACCAGTCGGCTAAGTTGAGAGCTCGGGCCAACTTTTCCTCCGGATCTCTGATGGCTGATGATGTGGATGTCACAGACCACATTGCAATAGAGGTACCATTCGGTGGTGGATTAGAGGTCATGGGAAACACAGTCAATGTGTCTCAAGATCCCGTATTAAACCAGTTCATCTTCTACACTGATCCTATTACAGGAACACTTGTGCCCACTCCCATCTCAACTGATGGTTCTGTCAGTATCGTTGGTTTCATGGCTGTTATCGTCTCCAGCATATCCATCTCAGTATCAGATATTTCCCAGATGGACTTGAACAGTCAGGGTTCCATTCTTATTCGGTCAAAGTTGGTACCGGAACAGGACAGAGCTACAGTGGAGATGGTGATATTGTTCAGTGATGGGGAGACGCAAACTATTCCATCAAAGGATCTTCTCCTTCGCAGTCTTGACAGTGATGTGATTGCAATTGAAGGAAGTGAGATAGTCCCACTAAAGAACGGTTCCGGACCTCTCCTTAATGTCACATGGAGGTCAGATGCATGTGGTGATATTGCGCGGACATTTGATGTCACGGTGGAATTGGAGTCACCTGTGAGACTGTTTCGTTCGGGAGACGTTGGAACCACACTCACCCCTTCAGACAATGCAGCCCGATTCCTCAACATTTCCACTTCTCTACCACTGACGGTCCTTGCCGAGTACTCCAGTGGAAGAACAGTGGATGTCACGATAAGCCCCAATACCCAGTACTCAGCTAGTGGTGGAGTGAGAGTGACAACATCCTCATCTGGCGTGGAAGTATCAGTGATAGAAGGCTCTTCGGTTAGTACTGGTTCTGTGGAGGTGACTTACAGTGCATCCAACACAATTCTGACTCTGACATTTGAAATCGTAACAGTGAACAGTTTGCAAATGGAAGTGGGACCCTACCCCACCTATGAATCAGCTACAAGAGGGTCATCCCTTAATCTTCAGAAACTGTCACCATTCAGTGGTATCTGGGAGGAAGCAGCACTGTATGTGACTGCTGTATTGAGTGATGGCAGGACCATCGATGTCTCGAGCCACCGCAACACATCCTTCACAATCAATTCTCCCGGTGTATCTGTCAGGAAACAAGATGGCCACCCCGCTGTACTCTCCATCCAATCGGTGTCACCACCTCCTACAGTGAGGATTGAGGCTAATTTCTCAGGAGTGACTACTGCCGCGGGTGTTGACATCACCGTGTCGTCTCCAGTGACCGTGGAGACCCTGGAGGTCAATCTCCTCTCTCACCAGACACTACGTGGTGTGTCTGGTGCTGTGAGCAGTACAGACAGACTCTCTGTCAACTTCAACACCTCGAATGGCCGCATGTACTTCAACAAGACACCGTCCGATTATCCAGGCTTGTTTTACGTTTCTAGCTTGGACTCCGATCTTTACTTCCGCCTGTTTGATAACGGGAGCCTAGTTCCTTTGAGAAACACACTGGAACCAGCAGCAATAACAAGTTCACCTGTTCCATGTCAATCTTGACCCAGACGTTGGTGATGTAGACCTTGGAGAGTCTGTTGGGCCAGCTCTTGGAGAACATCCAGAAGGGAGTGAGCTCATTGTACCTGTCTATGTGAACACAGGAACCAGACCATTGGGTGTGATAGACCTGGATATCACCTACAGTACAGGTGTGTGTGTGTGTGTGTGTGTGTGTGTGTGTGTGTGTGTGTGTGTGTGTGTGTGTGTGTGTGTGTGTGTGTGTGTGTGTGTGTGTGTGTGTGTGTGTGTGTGTGTGTGTGTGTGTGTGTGTGTGTGTGTGTGTGTGTGTGTGTGTGTGTGTGTGTGTGTGTGTGTGTGTGTGTGTGTGTGTGTGTGTGTGTGTGTGTGTGTGTGTGTGTGTGTGTGTGTGTGTGTGTGTGTGTGTGTGTGTGTGTGTGTGTGTGTGTGTGTGTGTGTGTGTGTGTGTGTGTGTGTGTGTGTGTGTGTGTGTGTGTGTGTGTGTGTGTGTGTGTGTGTGTGTGTGTGTGTGTGTGTGTGTGTGTGTGTGTGTGTGTGTGTGTGTGTGTGTGTGTGTGTGTGTGTGTGTGTGTGTGTGTGTGTGTGTGTGTGTGTGTGTGTGTGTGTGTGTGTGTGTGTGTGTGTGTGTGTGTGTGTGTGTGTGTGTGTGTGTGTGTGTGTGTGTGTGTGTGTGTGTGTGTGTGTGTGTGTGTGTGTGTGTGTGTGTGTGTGTGTGTGTGTGTGTGTGTGTGTGTGTGTGTGTGTGTGTGTGTGTGTGTGTGTGTGTGTGTGTGTGTGTGTGTGTGTGTGTGTGTGTGTGTGTGTGTGTGTGTGTGTGTGTGTGTGTGTGTGTGTGTGTGTGTGTGTGTGTGTGTGTGTGTGTGTGTGTGTGTGTGTGTGTGTGTGTGTGTGTGTGTGTGTGTGTGTGTGTGTGTGTGTGTGTGTGTGTGTGTGTGTGTGTGTGTGTGTGTGTGTGTGTGTGTGTGTGTGTGTTCACCTACATATATGTAGTGAGTACATACATATGTAGTATTATATAACCATCAACCTCCTCCCCTACAGTCCTGCTTGCTGTGGATGGCGTCATGAGCGGTGCTGACTGGAGAGATGGCATCTTTGATTCCACAGTAGAAGGTGGAGTTGTACGGCTTGGAGGTGTCATACTGTCTCCGAATTTATCCGGAACACGCCTACACCTGTTTTCAATCGCATTTCGGGTTCTTCCCAAGAGTTCCATGGACCATTTTCTCACGGCAACTGTTAACATTTTGACGGAGTACGGTGTTGGAGGTACCACTATTGGGGAACCAACACCAAGGAATTCCACTGCTGCAGGTAAAATACCATATGGCATCATGAACAACGGTGAAGGAAAGAGATCCATCCGCAGTGGAGGAGACCGCTTTGGAAGAACTACACGAGAAAGGAGACAAACATCAGCGAATTGCTCCCTTCAAGGTGACGCTGATGAGAACTGTCTGGTAGATCTGGTTGATGTTGCCTACCTGGCAATGTTTCTATCTGAGAGACTCACTAACTTCTCCACAACTCAAGGTGCTGCTATCCAGGGGAAGATTTCCACTTCCAGCCCAAATCTAGATGCAAATTTGAACTCAGCTTTGGACTGGAATGATGTCATTCATTTCTTCAAAGCCCTGTTTGGTTTACTTCCTGTATTAGAAAGCCTCAATGTTACACCAGTGCAGGATCCCAATTCCCAGTGTGAATTTGGAATCAGTCTCGCCCTGACCACACCACAGGGACAACCTTACAACAAGTCTAAGGTTTACATCGATGTTAGTTTTGACAATTCCACCGAAGCAGCTTTGTTCATCTCGTCTCTAAGTGCAGGAAACATCACAGCTCTGGTTGTCAGGGAAATGAATCCCTTTGGAGCTGTTGTGCAACTGCAGCCATCGCTGGGAGATAGCGGATCATTTTCCATCAGATTTCCTCTCAATTTGACAGGATCTATTGACCTTTCGCTCATTTTGATCCAACAGGACACACCCAGTGTTGAACCTCCAATAACACTTGTTGGTATCATTTCACCCACACCCAAGTACCCAATGACATCATACATGTTGGGGGAAGTACCCATTTCTTTCCCTTCTGGATACAACCCTCTTGTGTCTCCTGCAAACAGTTTATCGAGCAGCAATTGCATCAGCCTTCAATTTGGACCCGTACATATCACTTTCCCGAACTCACGTTCGGCCAACATCACATGGACCATCGAGAATCTCAACTCCGATATTCACAGCATCCAGTCCATCACAGTCTATGTGAGAGAGTGTCCTGTGGGGACCGATGTAGGCAGTCCGGTATCAAGCATGCTTTCGGACGGCTGTGTGGAGCGGATTGAACCTGCATCCAACATCACGGCCCATTTTACCTTGGTGGATCCGTACAAGGACTATCACATCCAGATTCGATCCCAGGTGTCCACATCTGAGTTTGTTTCAGGGACTTCCCCTCAAGATAGTGAGTCCTGACACAACTCCCACACACATTCTGCTCTTGTAAGTGTGAAGAAGTCTATGTAGTGTTAGAAGCTACCCTTAGTCCACTACTTGCCAGCTGTTACCTCCTCTCATATCATCCCGGCAATAACTGAGTCCTCCAGTGACCATTACAGAGGGCTACCTCCTTATAGCAGCCAGTAGTTGAGTCCTCCAGTGACCATTACAGAGAGCTACCTCCTTATAGCAGCCAGTGGTTGAGTCCTCCAGTGACCATTACAGAGAGTTACCTCCTCATAGCAGCCAGTAGTTGAGTCCTCCAGTGACCATTACAGAGAGCTACCTCCTCATAGCACCCAGTATTTGAGTCCTCCAGTGACCATTACAGAGAGTTACCTCCTCATAGCAGCCAGTAGTTGAGTCCTCCAGTGACCATTACAGAGAGCTACCTCCTCATAGCACCCAGTATTTGAGTCCTCCAGTGACCAGTACAGAGAGCTACCTCCTCATAGCAGCCAGTAGTTGAGTCCTCCAGTGACCATTACAGGGAGTTACCTCCTCATAGCAGCCAGTAGTTTGAAAATGTACTTTTACCTTTTCACTCACACATATCTGTTTTTCCATTAAATTGTACTTTTCTATTGCAGTCTCCAAGTTCACTGTTTACTGTTTATTTGTATCATTTAATGCATTTAAATGCTCCCCTGTTTTTGTCCATAGTTCCTGAAGAAGTCAATGTTCCCATGGTAACCGTATCCAATAACAACGCATCATTCTCATGGGTTCCACCTAATATCACTAACGGAGTCATCACTGTGTACCGCCTCTACCTGAATGGGGAAACTGTCTACTCTGGACCGGATCTCTCAGCAAATGTGCATCTGAGGGACATTTACGACGACCATGTGTTCTTCCTCGATGCTTGTACATCAGTTGGATGTGGGCGGAGTCAAAACGCAACACTGGTGGGCGTGGTTTTCATCACACACGCTGTGGGACCAGCAAGGATCCATGGAGGTGCCATTGCTGGCATCATCATTTCAGCTCTCCTGTCACTTCTGGCGGTCATGCTCTTTGTCTACACTTTGAGGAAGTGGCACAGGAGTGTTCACAAGAGCAAGATTGACTTGACTCTCTTGTATCACGACTTCCGAGACGAACATGTCGATGTGGTGAGGATAAGTCAATGAGCATATTATGCATAGGCATGAATGTACACACACAAATGTGCGCGTACACACATGCACACAGGTGTGCGCATACACACACACACACATGCATACATATCCACACACACGCACATGCACACACACACGCACACACACACACACACACACACACACACACACACACACACACACACACACTATCAGTAGTCAGTGCATACTCTGACATCAGCACACTGCATGTGTCTCCTTCACAGGAATTCAAACCCACTCAAGATGATAGCCTCCTCCCCAGAGATGTGCAGCAGGAAAAACTGTTTGAGAACAAATTTTTAATGGGCGACCCGCACAAATTTTGGTACCAAGAAGAACAGGCCATTGTGAGTTTCATTGTCTGTGCAAGTACAAAACACCACCTCAGGCTGGAAAAGTGTCCACAAGCTCCATGTGACAACGAGTGGTCTCTCACAGTTGATGTGGGGTGGATAGGACCTATATGTCCTTAAGGGACTTGTATTATAGGTGGATTCAGCACACGTTGTCTTTTCAGCCATAATTTTATTTGTGTTTATTTCTGGATTTTGTTATTGTTTGCATCATATGTCTGTTTGTCAATATGTTCATTGTTAGGAAATGACACCTTTCAGTTGCGAATCGGATGAGTACTATGAGGAGAGCGATGACGAAGGAAATGAATACACGAATGCACCTGGGATGGACAAGGGTGTTCTGGAAAGTAGCAACTTCTACTATGACCAACCACCACCTACCGGAGGTGATTCTTCAGATGATAGTGATTTCTGGTCTTCTCCCATCTATGATAAGAGTGGTAAGGTGATTGGGAGGAGAAAGTTGAGTACAACCACCTGGAGGAAGGACTCCGTGCAGGCTTCTTCGGAAAAGAGCGAGATGAAGAAAAGCTCGAGCTTTGTGAAGACGGTGTTCTCGCGTTTCGGAAGACGTAAGGATGAAGATCGGGAGGCTCTTCTGGAGGAAGACGAGCTTGCACATGTGGAAGAGATCGAGATGGTTACAAAGAAAAAGTCCAAGAAACGATCATCAAAATCAGACGTGGACAGAAGGGCTTTGGCAGCTGATCTTCGTGACAGAGTTGATTCAGGACAGACAGAGAGGGAATTTGCTCGTGTTTCAGTACATAAGCCAGAAATGTCTACCTATTTTGCACTGTGAGTGTGTGTGTGTGTGTGTGTGTGTGTGTGTGTGTGTGTGAGTGTGTGTGTGTGTGAGTGTGAGTGTGTGTGTGTGTGTGAGTGTGTGTGTGTGTGTGTGTGTGTGTGTGTGAGTGTGTGTGTGTGTGTGTGTGTGTGTGTGTGTGTGTGTGTGTGTGTGTGTGTGTATGTGTGTGTGTGTGTGTGTGTGAGTGTGTGTGTGTGTGTGTGTGTGTGTGTGTGTGTGTGTGTACAGTATATACATTATGTGTCTCTCTTGTCTTCTTCCTCTCACTGTACTAGCTTGCCAGAGAACACCAAGAAGAACCGTTACCGCAATGCCCTCCCACCTGACAGTAGTCGAGTGTGTTTACATGATGTTGACGTGAACAATCCCGGAGCGGACTACATCAACGCCAGCTTCATCGACAGTGTTGCTGGTCCGAGGAGTTACATTGCCGCACAGGTGAGTGGGTGGGTCCAACACCAGTGCATAGTGGTCAGTGATACATTTTTGCTTGAATGTCCTCACCTCATTTCCACCGCTTTGCAGAGTCCTATGGCTTCAACTGTGGCAGATTTCTGGCAAATGATTTGGGAACAGGAAGTGAGAGAGGTTGTCATGGCGAGCAAAGTACAGGCAACAGGAGGCAGAACAGTGGAAAGGTAAATTGGTGTACATGATGGATTGGTGTGCATGATGTATTGGTGTGCATGTTGAGTTGGTGTGCATGTGGAGTTGGTGTGCATGTTGAGTTGGTTTGCATGTTGAGTTGGTGTGCATGTTGGGTTGGTTTGCATGTTGAGTTGGTGTGCATGTTGAGTTGGTGTGCATGTGGAGTTGGTGTGCATGTTGAGTTGGTTTGCATGTTGAGTTGGTGTGCATGTTGGGTTGGTTTGCATGTTGAGTTGGTGTGCATGTTGAGTTGGTGTGCTTGTTGAGTTGGTGTGCATGTTGAGTTGATGTGCATGTTGAGTTGGTGTGCATGTTGAGTTGGTGTGCATGTTGGGTATTTGCATGACCTGATTCATTTCTCATGAATGCATGCATGTAACACACCCATACACACACCCCACATCCACACAAACACATGAACTCCACACAAGCCCCCCCCCCCCACACGCACACACCACATCACAACACCGTCCCTCCCCCTCTCACAGATATTGGCCTGAAGAAGGGAAAAGTGCACGGTACGGAAGAACAGTAGTGACATGTGTTGCTGAAATGTAAGTGGATGTACAAAACATGCAACATGTTTAGATGACATCCTGTATCTACGATGATGGCATGGGCACTAATACATGCAGTACAACTTGCTTGTATGTATACTATAGTTAGTACACTGCCTAGTACATAACCCTGATAGTAAATCCATACTGTACACTGCACTCAGTCCCTAGCTCATGTACACTATGTTGACCAGTACTGATAGTAAGTACAGATTTGGTGTACCCTTCTAAGTACGCACTTACTAAACAAGTTGGTCCTGGTTAGTACATACTAGCTCCCTAGCTCATGTACAACATGTCATCGAGTACTGATAGTAAGTATCTCTGATAAGAAGTACAGATTTGGTGTGCCCTTCAAGGTACTAGCAAGTTTGGCTGTATTGCCCAAACTGAGGATTTGTTCACCGTTTCATATTTCTCTTTTAAATTCTACACTAGAACTATTGTTTATGTTTGTACACTATTGTTTACTGTTCAACACCTATATTGCATAACAAGATGGATGTTGTTGTGTTGTCACATGCAGGTCACATGATGGATTCACAGAGTACACCTTCGATGTATGCTACGGCAGATCACCTGAAAAGAGGCAAATTAAACAGTACCACTTCGAGGACTGGCCGGAACATGGTCTACCATCTACGACGTCAACGCTCGTTGAGGTCCTCAAGTGCTTGGATGAAGACTACATAACACACGTACCATCACCGGTTCTTGTCCATTGTGCTAACGGACTTGGTAAGACAGGTGTTGTCATAGCAACACATTTCGCTTTGAAGGCTTTCACGGCAGAAGAAACTCTCGATCTTGCTCAGATTGTGAAGAAGTTGAGGAGACAGCGCGGCCAAATGATACAGACGCACGAACAGTATCGTTTCTGTTGTAGTGGGATTGCGGATGCATTGGATCCGATCCCAGAGAAGGACGAAGATGCAGCTCGTGAAAAAGATGACACGTTGAAAGAGATGACCAAGCTGTCAGCTCTCCCTCATCACATGGAGCCTAAAGAACGGCCATTTTCAGCTCCCATTGACTCGGATTCACTCACACCTCGCACTCAGCGTAAACTCATGCTTCAGAACATGCTCCCACCTCCCCCACCAAGCTCCAGTCGCAAAGACGGCATTGGTGGACTCCGTATCACCACACCCCCTCCTCCATTCTCCTCACCAAAGGATGTTTCCACTCCCCCCAAGGAGACCGCCCCAACCTCTGAGTCTTCTGTCGACAGCTTCACCAAACCCAAGCTCTCTCACACTTCAGACCTGAATGTCAAAGTAAGTAAGTCCTCTTCATCATCATTGGACAGTCTGCCTACAAAAGACGAGACGGTACAACCCAAGAAATCTGTTGGAGATGAAGAGACTCCGAGAACTTCAATTGATGATAAAATGCCCAACAAGTTGGAAGAAGAATCAGTGACAATCCTCGAAGTAGACTTCTCGCATGCAACGCTGGAAGAACCAGGTGTTGACCAAGACGAGACTACTAAGGATCCCGAATCTGTGAAAAAGCTTGAGCCGAAAGGAGTTCCGAAGAAAAAAGGTACAGCTCTCTTCTCAGGCTCTCTTTCAACCACCTCCAAGACAGCTACTAAACCCAAGGCTGTTAAGAAGGAACCTCCTGTAACCAAACCATTAGAGAAGAAGGAACCTCCTGTAACCAAACCGGTAGAGAAGAAGGAACCTCCTGTAACCAAATCGGTAGAACAGAAGAAACTGACGAAGGACAGTGAGGCTGAGAAGTCCGCCATTTCTCCTCCCAAGGATGATGATGTACCTGACAAGAAGACAGACGAGAAAGCTGCTGTGGAAGATGTTCCTAAAGGATCAACACTGGAGGGTGATAAAGGTACCATTGATGAGAAGGAGGATGTAGAGAAGGATAGACCACCCTCTCCTCCTTCACATTCGACCGAGAAGACGGCAACTGATGAAACACCAGATGGATTTGAGATCGGTGCTGAAGAGCCAGTTGGCTTCAACATTGGTGATGGTGAACCATCTCCCGAACCAGTCAAAAAGGTACCAGAGAAGAAACCAGAAAGAAAAGGATGGAAACCTCCGCCCAAAGTAGACGTTCCCAAAGAAGTCAAACCAGTGGAGGTCAAACTTCGAGAACCACCGAAAATTGACATCCCGAGGGACCACACGCAGACAGAAGAATGGAAGCCCAAGCAGGTAGGACGGCTCAGTGTGTCCCGATTCCAGGTTTTCAACCAACCCATCGCCCCCCACAAGCCAGGTCAAACGAAACAGACATCGCCTCCCAAGAAGGAGCCAGTGGTTAGTCAACAAAAGACAGAACCTCTGAGTCTGGTGAAGGAAGAAACACAGGTGCTTCAGAGCACAAACGAACTGTTGCCTGGAGTTGTACAAGAAAAAAGTGTTACTAAATCCACTGATCCACCGAAAACCGAAGAGAAAACTGTAGGGAAACTGAACACGTCAAAATGGCTACCCTCATCACCTCCCTCTGCCGATGACAGCAACAAACCTGCATGGATGCAGCTCATTCAACAGAGAAAACAGGAGCGTACAGCCAAGCCGGACCAAGTCAAGCCAGTGGGTACCGCTGTGAAGTCCGTTGGCAACATTGACTTGAGTAAGTTCGAAGGTGGCGCCAAATCGGAGCCTTTGAAGCCATGGCAACAACAAAAACAGTCCACGTCAGTTGTAAAACCAGAACAGGAGCAGCAGAAGGAGGCTCCCATGGCAACAAAGACAGAGGACAAAACCTCGGAGAGTGTTGATGGGAGCACACCTCACAGGGTGGGAAAACTGGATTTGAGCAAATTTGCAGCATTTGGGGCCGCAAAATGAAGTTGTAACGCAAATTGGTTTTACGTTTCACAAACACAGGTTCTAATTTGCATGGATGGATTATTATCTTTTGTAGTGTACATTCTCATTCTTTTGTAATAACTGTGTAACTTAATTATTGACAGCAGAAATCTTTGTATGTATTAAATCATTCACATAACTAAAATGTAATATGTAAATGTTTATGTAACATTAAATCATTTAATAATTACATATATTTCGCACGTATGCATGCATAAATTATGTATACATGCATTATGTATGCATGCATCATGCATGATCTTATATAAGACATTTATCAGATCATATTAACAATAATAGTTTGTATTTTGTAGTAATTATAAGTACGTGTAGGTGCATGGATCACGTGTCCTTCGCGCGTTATTATTGCAAATGGCGGGTTCATATCCTGCAGACTAACTACTATGGAAGAACTGTTCGAAGATCTTTTTCAAGGAAATGTGCGCGTCGTGGATCGAGGGAAGGAAGTGGAATCACCGAACAAGAGTAGCGACCTGGATTTTGTGGACTTTATCGACGAGGACGTACCGTACGAAGAGTGGGACTCGAAGCAAATCGACAACAGTGTTGTTGTGTGTGAAGACCAATTTGAAGCGGAAGACATGGACTGGGGTGTATTGGATAAAGACGACTGCGTGAATGAAAGAGGTACTCATAAGCGTGTGACTCTGCTTTACAGATCAAATACTACATACTTGTCCTGTTTCAAGTTTAGTGTGTGGTTTGCGAGTGTGCGTGTGTGTGTGTGTGTGTGTGTGTGTGTGTGTGTGTGTGTGTGTGTGTGTGAGAGAGAGAGAGAGAGAGAGAGAGAGAGAGAGAGAGAGAGAGAGAGAGAGGAGATCCTACTGTTTAAAATTTGCAGCTCTTCATCTGGAGTGCGTACCTGTCAGGAGATGTTTAGCAGAGGATCTGAGAGTGACCAGCCTTCTTGGGACAGGTTTTCTAGCAAGGTAACAAGCAATTGATTTTGTATGTGTACATAGATGCTATTTCTGTGTATTTGGAGTGATGTGGTGTGTGTGTGTGTGTGTGTGTGTGTGTGTGTGTGTGTGTGTGTGTGTGTGTGTGTGTGCGTGCGTGTGTGGTTATTTCATTGGTATTATCATTTGTTAGGCTATTGGATCCACCCAGTACCCCACTCCTTGGCAAGCCTTCTACCACCGTTGCCAAAGTCTTTGGTTGTCAGTTCGTTCTGTCATCCTTCAAACAAGAGGTTTGGACCAAAATATTTATGCTCATAAGGTGTGTCCTCCCCAGCATGGTGTGTCCTGTGTGTCCTCCCCAGCATGGTGTGTCCTGTGTGTCCTCCCCAGCATGGTGTGTCCTGTGTGTCCTCCCCAGCATGGTGTGTCCTGTGTGTCCTCCCCAGCATGGTGTGTCCTGTGTGTCCTCCCCAGCATGGTGTGTCCTGTGTGTCCTGTGTGTCCTCCCCAGCATGGTGTGTCCTGTGTTCATATAGTGCTAGTATGTCTCTCTAATGTGGGCGACCTTTACTTGGCTGGAATTTGAGCACAACGGCTTCAATGAACATAATAACCTCATCAAAGATTATTTTAAGCCTAAAAGAGACGCCCAAGTAATTCAAGTGTGGGGCATCAGCTTGAATTCGAATTACTTGTTCAGGCTATGAGAACCGTCCAGAGACAACATTTCGTTCTCTCCTATCATACTTCTCCTGTTACGATAAAAGTATTGAAAACAAACCCTGATGTTTCTTCTACACAGGAGGTCTTCCAGTGTGGTTGTGTCTGTCCATAAGTATCATGGGTTATGTATACATATGGATTCATGACATAGACATGTCTATATTGACTAATTATGTTAATTATCTTCATTTCAACAGCTAGTTTAGTCAGTTTAGTTTCAATGAAACTTCTATCATAGTCATGTCTGTCCTCTGTTCTCTCCTCCCAGGAAGGAATTGTTGGCTGGGGGCAGTCAGGGCTCCACATCAGGTCAGTTCTTGAAGTTGGGATCAGATTTCATTCTACATTCAGAAATTGTAGTGTTGATTTGGAAAGAAATCCTATAATTTAACGATTTATTTTTCTCTTTCTAGTGTATTGTTATTGTTGTTGTTATTGTTTACTCTACAGATTGTCAGCGTAGAGGTATTGCTATTCTGACAGCTTTGGAGATTCTAAGCAACTTCTTCACCTGGTCAGTCCACATTCACGTGTGTAGTATGTACATACGTACATATGTAAGTGTACGCTACCAGGAGTGTGTCACTGCCATTGCTGTGAATTGTAACTACACATTGGGCACATGGTCGAATGTGAGAACCTGCCATTCTGTATATGACGTCATGTTGAAAATGGCAAATTTTGGTGGACTACAAGGTAAAGGTGATAATAGGCAAGGCAATTTAAAAAAAAGACTAAGGGATAATCATCAAATATATGACATATTTTGATGGATTGGAGACCAAAAAAAACAGCATTTTCAGATAAATGGTTGAAAGTGATGGAGGGTAAGACATAATAGTCCATTATTAAGAAATGAGGGATACTGCACCTTCAAACAGCTGGAGAATACCCTTTTATTGTTATACGTATATTATTTATTGTTATTTATCATCCTCATCTGGTCCATCCTTTGCTGGTCAATTGGATCTCGCTGGGTGTGTGTGATTGTTCTTGCATTCAGGTTCTCATCGTTGGCTGTCACAAGCACTGATGAGGATGTTATGAAGAGTGGTTCCGCGTGCATTGTCGGCAACATTACAGCCCTTGTCAACCAGCTGGATCCACTCGAGACACATCTACAAACGCCTGGATCCAATAGGGAGCCCAGTGGTCCTGTTGAGTGGGGGATGGTGCTTGGATGCTACCTTCGGTGTCACATCTTGGGATGCCTTTATGGATCAGTCAGGTTAAAAGGAGCGAGTTAGTTATATTTTACGTGTTAGCATTATTGTGATGTCATTATAATGTATGTATGTACGTATGTATATATGTATGTATGTACATAGGAATGATGTATGTATATATGCATACATACAGATACACACAGATGCACACGCATGCATACACATACACACACACACACACACACACACACACACACACACTCGCACACCATACCATTCTTTCTTGACTTCAGGCCCAGTACTGCTAAAGCTATTCACGGACTACCTCAACCATGTACTGGAAGAACTACTGGTTTTCAGTGTAGTAGTGTATCGGTCTCAGTGTGGTGCACACCCTCCCAGCCCCTGCCTTTACGAGTGTGTTCTAGAGCTGTGGTTGGTGGTCATCCACACACTGGATGGAGCTACAGCCCTGCACTTGAGACGACATGTGCGTACATGCTTGCTTGAATTGTAAGTATGGGGATACGATTAATTTGACCTGTTTTTTACATAGGGATTTTGGGCCACGTTGAAACAATTCCTGTCCTCGGTGCTAAGTGGAGATCGTGCCCATTTGGGTGAGAGCAGTAGTTTTGACAGCGTGTGGGGTATGGATGAGAAGACCTTGTCCTTGGAGTGCTGCTGGTGGCTGGTGGCGTCTCTGGCCCAACTCTACTGTTATGATGTGGATGGACAGTTCGCATCAAATCCTATGAAACATGTGTGTTGGTGTTGTTTGTTTATTTGCATGTGTTTGTTGTCTGTGTGTTTACAATATATGTAATTTTTGTATAGTGTTGATTCTAGGATCAAGGTAATTGAGTGTTGTTATAAAGAGGTGATACTTGTATGGAGTGTTGTTATAAGGAGGTAATTCCTGTATGGAGCGCTGTTATAAGGAGGCAATCATTGTATAAAAGAGTGTTGTTGTACAGTCACATGCTCACGTACACTTCTAGTTGCTCCCACCTCTGTAGGGTGCCTGCAGTGAAGATTGGACTATCGTTACAGCCTTTCTTTTACCAAAGTGCCTGGAATGTGAGAGCCCCACAGACCGTCTGACATCGTCATTGAGGTACATCATGGAGCTCAGTGTCCTCTGGACTCCAAACCACGACGTCCTACTACACATTTGGGACCACATTCACAAAGCACTAGAGAGTTCGCCCTTACCGACATTTGATACCCGAGGAGGAGACTCCTCACCCATCCTTTCTCCCACTCTCATCACGTCCAAACAGTTGGTGAATTTCACAAACATGATCACCTCCATCTCCAGTGTCGGCGAGGTAGAGGCCCTCTTGGGCTCTTCTCCTTGGTTTTGCTATTATTTAACAGTTTTATCTGTCACTTTCAACAAGTCCAACCCCGATCACCTATGGAAGCAGATCAAGGGACGGTTCTTCTCCAAATTCCACAAGAAGAGACTGCTGGAGTTGACTTCTGTCGGCCTAGGAAACTTTATACTTCTTTATCTTGCATTGTCCAAGTTGGGCAACCTGGATGATGTTGGCAGTCAACTGGCCTCCCTCTTAGTCTCCCTGGGGCCAACACACCCTGCTTGCCGCTATATGGACGTCATATGGAGCGGACTGTTCGCATTACTGCTGGTGTACATGGACTCCAACAGCACTGGAGCTCGCCATCACGTCGAGAAACTCACTGCTCTTGTAGACAATCTTGCTACGTGTTGTAAGCCTTCTTCAACCTCGTCCGGGCTGCTTCGTCAGGCAGCTCTCTCCGTGATGCAGGGAATCCTGGATCTGTTTGCCCTGTCAGCCCTCACATCGATGCACACAGAGCTATTTAGCTCTGGTTTGTGTCAGATAATGTGCTGTTTCCTCACCAGCAGTGATTGCAGGTTTGTGGTTGAGGGGATATTGCATTTGGTGAGATTGTTCATATCACACCAGAAGAGACTGAAGAACAGCAGTTTGGTCAAAACGGGAGAGGAGAGCTCATATCTAGCAAGTATGTATGCAGAGTATACGTGTCTATGTACTATATGTACAGTATGAAATATTGTATGACATGTATGTACTTATGTACACATACATATACAGTACATGTGTGTGTACATATATATTGTACTCCTTTTGTATGTATGTATGTATGTACATACATATGTATGTGTGTGTCTATGCATACATTACGTACATACGCATGTATGTACATCCTTATGTATGTAAATGTACAACTGAATTTTTTTCCATATTTTTGCATACAAAGCAGATAGTCCACGTATACATACATATGTATACTACAGTCCCTAACGTCCCTACATATGTACTCTGTATACGTATGCATCATTGTCCTTTCTATCCCTCAGAATGTGCAAACGTCTTCTTCTCCGATCTGTTCCCTGGTTTGAGTTCAAAGGTGGAAGAACCTTACCCTCCTCAAGAACTTATGGACGTGGCTGTTCAGCTGACTGCCTTCTGTACCAGCAGGTGGGACTGGGCTCTGATAACATCTCACCTGCAATAGTTCTGTATATGAGTCGTATGTAAGCGTTATCTACAGTGAATTCCTGTTAATCCACCACAATTTGTTTTCAAAGAATTTGGTGAATTAACGAGTTTGGCGGATTAACTGGATGTTCATTGGTACTTGTACATTATATTGGTACTGGGAAATTGTGGTAGATTAAAAGGTGTGGCGGATAAAGCGGTGGTGGATTAACAGGAAATCACTGTACGTACGTAACATTTGATTCTTTTGATCATACAGAGGTGATGGTTCCTTGGGACAAAAGGACCACTTGACAAGACTAGTTGAAGGATTTGGATTCAAAGACTCTGTCACACCAAGGTATGCACATGTGCGAATACATATGTGTATATGCAATGTATGCACAGCATCATGTCAGGTGATGGTCATGTGCTTGTCACATGAATATGTATCCTATGGTCTTCAGTTTTGCAGCAAGATTTCTGACACATGTATTGAGCCAAGAATGGAGCAGTAACACATGGTTGTCTTCTGAGCGTGCTCAGTTGCACATGTTGCACACATGGATCAGGTGCATTATTCAAATGCATTATCCACCAGGAGCTCAAGACGAGGTGGCAGTACTGACAAGACTCATCCCCAAACTCCCCTTTGTGTCCACTATTATGAGGAACAGTCGATGCAGTTTGAAGAGCGAGGAGGAACCTCTCACGGTCATGAAAATTGTTCTAACTGCAATGAATGGAGAAGTTAGCCGATCTGTGAGTAAGCAGACATCTGCTAGTTACCTACACACACACACACACACACACACACACACACACGTGCATGCAGGCACACACACACACACACACACACACACACACACACACACACACACACACACACACACACACACACACACACACACACACACACACACTCACTCACTCACACACACACAAACACACACACACACACACACACACACACACACACACACACACACACATACACACACACACACACACACACACACACACACACACACACACACACACACACACACACACATACACACACACAAACACACACACACATACACACTTCAATGAATAACATAGCATTCTTTCACAGAAGCAAGAGCAAAATTAAATGTTGTTGTGTGTAACCTTTCTCTTCTCTGCCCTTCAGCCTAACCTCCAGACAGCAGCTGAGTGGTACCAGAAGGGATTGGTTGTATTCAATGACTTGCTAAAGATCATGGAGAAAGGACTGTCTGGTGAATTGCCTTCAAAAGCCATGGAGTGAGTGGTCTGACCAACACCTACACCTGCATTTAGTCCACACTTCAAGTCTACTTCTGATCCAAATGACGAGAATCAGTGTTGATAGCTGAGTCATGAAGTACGTACTGTACCTTTCAGTGTGTCCACATGTCAATCCGTATGTATATCAACTTACTCTCTTTATGACAAATAGAGTGGCAAGCACAGTACCTGTAGTGTGAATAGGCCTAAGAGAGGAGAATAGATTCCCACTCACGTCCACACCATGCCTATGGGGATTTATGTGTTTTGTGAGTGTTTCTCCATCCCTCCCCATGCACACAGCATGTGCTTTGCAGCTGGTGGTGTCATTGTGAGCAGCTGTCCTCGCGTTGTCTACAGCAGGAGTGCTCTTCAGTGTCTCCTTCCTAAACTGGTGGATGTTCTGGTGATGCCGATTTCACACCCTCGTAGGCCAGTGACAGCTGGTGTGTATCAGAGGATCAAGAGAAATTTGCACCATGTATGTACGTATGTGCTGTGTTTACTGTGTATGCTACGTATATTACATGTACATGTATGTATACTGTGTGCACTGTGTGACCTTACTGTGTGTACTACGTATGTATACTGTATGTACTGTATGTATTGTGTGTACCGTATGTACTGCATGTACTGTATGTATTGTGTGTACTGTATGTATTGTGTGTACTGTATGTACTGTGTGTAATATGTATGTAATATCCTTCTTCTTCTTGGATGGTGGAGCATTGTCTACAGCTCGAATAATCTCAACTTTCTTCTGAAGACTCAAAGACTGTCGTTTGAAACCACTCATTATTCGTTCTAAAGTCACACATTGACCACGTGGTCACCTGTTTACACCTCGTTATAAACGAAAATTCACTATAAGCGAATTCGTTTTAGCGTTACTATATGCGTTATAAAAAGTTCAATTGGGACTCGGGACTGGGCATTTTAATCGTTATAAAAGAAATTCGCTGTATGCGTGTTCGTTATAATGAGACTCCACTGTACTATGTGTACAGTATGTACTTTGTGTACTGTATGTACTGCATGTACTGTATGTACTGCATGTACTGTATGTACTGTGTGTACTGTGTGTACTGTGTGTACTATGTATATTGTATATACATGTATACTGTGTGACTTTAGTGTACATACTATGTATATGTTGTGTATTGTGCTATGTGTACAGGTAATCACATTATACCTTCTACTCACTTGGTGATATCCTTCTTCTTCAGTTCATAGAAGGACTCCTTTCGCTGGACCCACAGAGGGATGACTTCATTCGAAGGAAGATAAAACAAATGTTCGGGAAGTACTTCCTGTCTTATTGTCAGGTTTGTGTGCATCATGCCTGTACAAATGTTTGGGAAGTACTTCCTGTCTTATTGTCAGGTTTGTGTGTGTTGCCTGTACTAATGTATGGAAAGTACTTCCTGTCTTATTGTCAAGTTTGTGTGTGTTATGCCTGTACAAATGTTTGGGAAGTACTTCCTGTCTTATTGTCGGTTTCGTGTGTGTCATGCCTGTACAAATAAATGTGCCACAGTTGAACCTCACCAACACTAAATTGCTTAGCACAAAATATCTCCTATCATGAAACTCTTGTCAAGTCCCTACCTTGACTGCTAATGTACATACACATTATGTAAGTACTGTTAACACAAAATACTGTTGACATGAAGTTTTGAAGTTGTCCGTAGAGTTTCACGTTAGAGAAGCTCTTCCCCCCCAATGCATTTGAAAACCTCTTGTACACTCCTAACAGTTTGTTTTTATTTATTTTGTTTTACATGTAGTAACATCAGGTGTCCTTGTTGTTGCTGTTGGTAATCTTCTTGTTTACGACTTTCCCAACGAATTGCAGCAGAGTCAACCTAATCCTCTAATGAACTGCTCTCCCAATCCATTCATGGTCCTTCTGCACCCCTCCTTCAAACCATCGCCGTCTAGGGAAGCCATGTGAGTGTACTTCATCACTCTGTGTGTGTGTGTGTGTGTGTGTGTGTGTGTGTGTGTGTGTGTGTGTGTGTGTGTGCGTGTGTGTGTGTGCGTGTGTGTGTTTGTGTTTGTGTGTGTGTGAGTGTACTTCATCACTGTGTGTGTGTGTGTGTGCAGGTGTGTATACATGATGTGGTCTGTATTCTGAAACGGTATTCTTATCCTTTGGTGTACATTCCTACACGCTCAGATCCAATCTGCTCTTTGTTGTGGAAATGGTGATCTCCCTGTATTTCAGAATTCCTGTGCAGGTTACAAGTGTACTTCATGTACGTAAGTATATGGATGGAGGGAAGGGGGTGAGGATGAATTATCATTTCAGTGTTGTTTGTGTCCAACAGGTGGTTGTCTTCCTGAATAGTGCCTTCTCACAGACAGTGAATTCAGAGGTGTTGGCAAGGTGTGTGTGTGTGTGTGTGTGTGTGTGTGTGTGTGTGTGTGTGTGTGTGTGTCCTCCTGTAACCACACAAAGCATGTGATGGTTGTACTCAGGTGCTGTTTGGTCATCCTGCCTGCTATACTCACCTGTTTGCATGCTTGTGAGTCCTCAAAAAACTCTACTGAATCTAAAGATACAAAGAAATATTGTGAGTCTTGTGTGTGTGTGTATTTGTGTGGGCTTGGATTCTGTTGTTATGGTCTCATGTGACAGTCACATGACAGTCATGTGATTGCACGGTGATGATTCAAATCTCTCTTGCACCATTCTATTGTGGAGCAGTCTTAAGGATGTGACCAACATGGAATACTAACAGCTTATTCATATGTGTGTGTGTCACCTTTATAGGTACTTTTATTCTCAGACGGTTGTTGACAGGTTGTGACAGAGCTAGAGGCATCATTCAAATGTATGTATGTATGTGTTCTTAAGTGTAGTTATGTATGTAGCTCATATGTGCCCAAACATAGTATGTAGAGTTGTAATTTTATGTTGTGTTTCATCCTCCCACAGTACCCAGCTGCATGATTGTATGAGAGAGTACATGGAAGCTCACTTTGGACGACAAAACCATGTTAGCTGTGTTTGGTGTGTGTGTGTGTGTGTGTGTGTGTGTGTGTGTGTGTGTGTGTGTGTGTGTGTGTGTGTGTGTGTGTGTGTGTGTGTGTATGTGTGTGTGTGTGTGTATGTGTGTGTGTGTGTGTGTGTGTGTGTGTGTGTGTGTGTGTGTGTGTGTGTGTGTGTGTGTGTATGTATGTGTGCACATGTGTGTGCGTGTGTGTGTGCGTGTGTGGATGTGTGTGTGTGTGTGTGCACGCGTGCGTGCATATATGTGTGAATATGTGTGCATACACTCATGTATGTATATGAATTATTATGCTTATTGCCCTGCTCATTGATCCATGTACTCACTTATCTACATGTGTAGGTTACTGTATTCAAGCCAATCGAAGTGATGATCAATTTGAACCATTCTTTGGTGGAGGAGTTCCTCCCGACAGCCTGGCACGCAGTGGAGCAGTATGAGATGAAGAGTGGGTCAGGACGGGACAGAGTACTAAGGTGCTTGTGAGCGTGCAAACAGTACATGATTATGTACATGGCACATGGACACACATAGTCATGTACACACACACAGTATATGGACAATGTGTGGTGACACACAGGACTATGTCACCTTAGGAGGAATAGTGGAAATTGTGGACATAGGATAATTTATTCTAACTTATATAGTTTTGCAGTTAGTATAGTTTGTATTGTAGTTTGTTGTTTTGCCTCAATAGAATTATTACTTGTTTTGTAAGTGAGCTGTAGTCCCTATTACAAAAACAGACAGTAAAGTGTGTATTCTATGTATGTGTCTCGCACACTATGTTTGTGTGTGTACATACTTGCATGCGTGTACAGTTGGTAGGTGACTTGGTGAATGTCTGTATGTCTATATGGTCATTGTATCCCACCTCATGTAGTCGCTCTGGTTGTCCAATTACACAGTATACTCGTGATATGTACGTACACGTGTGTGTTCAAATACACAGTTCATTTCAATCCTGCAGATCTGCTTATCAACATTTGGTCGAAGCAGTTTCCAGACAACAGTGACGTGTTCAAATAATAACATGGCAACAATGTAACGTAACTTGTGACATATATAATGCTAATCGAACATCTATACTGGCGTGACCTGGAGGCTAGAAATCGTGACACCTTACCACCCATCCAATGTGACCTATCTGATTATTGTGTATTTAATGCGCTATCTATACTGGAAGTGCACATAGTTGTCAACCCTTGAAAATTACCTTACGGGACACTTATGTATCTGATGTATTATATATATAGTATATGTATATCTATTGGATGACTACTCAGTCTAATAAAGTGGGAGTGGTTTCCGGTTACGCCCACTTAATTACTTTCAGTGATTAGTCAATTAATCAATCGTTAATAATATATACTGATAATCAATTTGAAAATTATAGCTGATTCCCAGCCCTAATATAGCCTTTCGGTCAGACTTCAGTACAGAGTGTGGAAGCTATGAAGAACTCAGAGAACATAAGAAGCAATACGTCCATGTTCACTTTAAATATGAAAGTTAGAGGTGGATCTGTATCTCTGCTGAAATCCGAACAAGTTATATGTAACTACAGAGCCATATTGTTGGGTTGTGTCTTCTCTTCAGGCTACGGTGGAAAAGAAATAAGGTGAATGTGAAAGTGGCATCCTCATAGGGACCTTAGCAGTCACGCACACACACACACACACACACACACACACACACACACACACACACACACACATGTACACACACACACACACACACACACGTACACACACACAAACACACGCGTACACACACACGTACACGCACATGTACACACACACACACACGTACACACACACATGTACACACACACACACACACACACACACACACACACTCATGTACACACACACGTACACACACACACACACACACGTACACACACACACACACACACACGTACACACACACACACACACAACTTGCTATAGTTATTTAAGATTATTGTCAGTGGCTGTTGTCACAAAATCCTCAGCATCTGGACTACGCAACATCACCATTACTGGGGGAATCAGCTCACAGAACCTTTGCCATCCAGGTGATCCAGACCTACTCTTTACATATTTTTGAGGCTGCAACCTAGCTGGTGACTGCATCATGAAAAGTGTGTTCTCAAACAAATTGTGATCCTAGTGTCAAGGGGAGTGGCAGCAACACTTCTATGAATCAACTTAGTAGGCTGTGTCAAAATGATATTGTACTGTTGTATTATATTTGCACTTACATGCACTGTACACATCCATATTTAATAACCATGTAGATCAGACTCCATTATATCTGTATAATAGCAAAAGCTGACTGTCAATCACCCATTCTTTTTAGATAAACTAGTCTTATTATATGTACGTGCAGAATCAATGTTCTCTTGTGTATCCAGGGTGGCTACATGGTGTATTACATGTACATAATAATATTATGCATGTATCAAGTAATAATTATGATTGAAATGACGTAAGCGGTTGAGCGGTTGCTATTTTTAGGTACCACTGTAATGAACAACCAATGGAAAGCTGGTCCTTACCGTCTAGACCATCCACCCGTACCTTGGAAAATGTGGAGCACATGTACGGTTTTGTTTGTCTTGCTGTATTTGCAACGTTATGTGAGTTCAATCGTTTGTTTACTCCACACCCTTCAAGGTTTTGACGATCGCAATAGTCTTCATTTGTGAAAAACTGATAAATCTATATTGTGTTTATTATTATTATGTTCCATGCAACCACTGTAGCAAGAAATTGAATGTGTGTTGTGTCTACTCCTTTTTCATTATTTATTTCTTGTTTTTGTGTCCAGTTGTAGTGTACTGTCATGCAGGGCTGATCCAGAGGGAGGTTGCAGCCCCCACCAACCCCCCCAACCCCCCTTTTGTCTTTCAGAGCTTCATAATAAAAGTTAAATACAAGCAGTCTGTGATTTCAGCATTATATTATATCTGATATCTAATAATACTAAAAACAAGTAATTCGAGTTCAAAAACTCGTGGGGCTGCCGCCCCCCGCACTCGAATTACTTGCGCGTATTTATTAGGTTCAGAAGAACCTTCGCTGAAGTTATCACGTTTGGCGAAGCTTCAGCGCACGAATTCCAGCCCAAATTCAAATTGTCGGCGTTCGAAATCGGCCATCTTTATTTCGCGCAATATAAATTCTAATATAAATTCATTGTTGCGGTTACGCGTAGGAACACATATTATATATATATATTATATCTATCGGACGAGCGTTACATACCGGAAGTCGAAATGAAAGCAATATAGGGGCTGCCTGCGGCAGCCCCTAAAAACTATGAAATCTTTATCTGAGCAGCAAGCGAGTCTTGTCTTTGAGGTTTCTATCAGAATCTGTGCTCATCTAGATTTGTCTTTGCCCTCCATTTTAAAGCAGCTACACAATCGCCACATGATTTTGACTATTATGCAATTGCCACATAGGCATACAATCCCCCATTTAGAAATCTCTGGATCTGCCCCTGGTCATTGTGTGTGTGTGTGTGTGTGTGTGTGTGTGTGTGTGTGTGTGTGTGTGTGTGTGTGTGTGTGTGTCTGCACACAAGTGTATGTGTGTTTGAATGCTCATGCTCATAGTAGACGAACCACTGTAGTACACACACACACACACACAGTAGGTAGGTTCATTTCTATCTCATTTTAAATTTCACTAGGAACCTGCTGGGCACCCCTAATGGAGCTGCCATTGCCAACGTTTTCCTCTGTTCAACTATGCACGAGGCAGGACCAGTGTGTGTATGTGTGCATGCATGTGCATGCGTGTGTGTGTGTATGTGTGGGCATGTAATAATTGTGTGAAATCTGCTGGGGTTGCAACAGTCCACTGTGTCGCTGTATTGGCAGTGTTCAATACTCCACGCATAGAACACACACACACACACACACACACACACACACACACACACACACACACACACACAAAACTTGCTACTATGTTACTGAGGATATTGTGGCTGTTATCACAAAACTCCTCACCATCTGGACCACTTGCCATCACCATGGGGAATCAACTCACAGAACCTTTGCCATCCAGGCAATCCATCTGTTTACATATTGAAATTAGCCAAAAATGGTCCTGCACAGCAATGTGGGAGGCTGCAACCTGGTGACCACATGCATCATAAAGGTGTGTGTTGTAAACCTCATGTAATTACCTGTGTGTGTGTGTGTGTGTGTGTGTGTGTGTGTGTGTGTGTGTGTGTGTGTGTGTGTGTGTGCGTGTGTGTGTGTGTACATACACGTATTTGTTTGTGTATATGACTTCCGATGATGCACATAGTTCACATTCTTTTTGTCTTCAGGTGAATGGAGTTGAGGTTCAAGGTTTCTCACAGGAGCAAGTGGCTGGTCTTCTCAAACAGACTCTGAAAGAAATTGTGATCCTAGTGCCAAGCTTCTCTGAATCAAGTCATACTGTATCGAAACGATTTGACAATGTACTATTGTTACAGTATTATATTTGCACTTATGTACACTGTACATATTCATATGGTATTTAATGGCCATGTACATCACACTCCATTATATCTGTATAAATGTGTGTGTCAGGAAATTATATAATTATAAGCCTTAATTTATGTTTTATGTATCCTTAGTATGTACGTATATCCACGGTGTATAATTGCAATGACGTGAGCGGTAGAACGGTTGTTATTTTTGTACACGACCACCAAAATTGCTATTTTTAGGTACCATAACGTAATATATAACCAATGGGAAGCTATTTGTCCTTATGATCAGACCACCCGCACGCACCTTGGAAAATGTGGAGCAGATGTACGGTTTCGTTTGTCTTTGCTGTATACTTGACAACGTTATGTGAGTTCAATCGTTTGTTTACTGTAGTGACATGGTATAGAGAATGGAAATGATTCCAAAATCTCTACTTTTAATGTAACTTTTTCGCGTCGTTTAGGGGGGTGTAACGGGAACAGTGACCGCGTCCTTTTACAGAGTGTCACTGCAATCACCTTGAGACAAGGCGAAATGACGACTGGAAGGAGGTCCGCCCCCATACCTCAGTTGGCCTGTGTCGGGGGATCCGCGGGATGCGATGTTCCCCAGCCGAGTACAGTGCAGTGTTACAACTGGGGATGGAGCGAGAAAGACGTACAGGTTAGTCCGCTTTGAGTGTCAATAGACCAGTGTCCCCGAAACCTCTCTGAAATGACTCATTATTCCCTAATTTACTTTATCTATGTTGCTTGTGAAACATGCATGGTTGATATGTGCTAACTGGAACCATATTGTTAGAGGTTCTATGCTGCAACAAAGGTCTACCAACTTAGTCTTAGTAAGTAATACATACTCTAGTGGGTGTTATGCTTGGTCTAAAATTGTTCCATCCAAACACAGATAGTGGTCAAATCCACCATCCAACAATTCTCAGTGAATAGTCTCAGTGAGTAGGCGGTCAAGTAACTCCATTTTTGCCTATTACTTACTTGAATTGAAGTCTTATCTAACATGGGTAGCCTCTAGCTACTTTCCAAGGTTCCCACACAATAACACTGCTGTACCGTGTCACCATGTAAATGTGAAGTGTACATCATATTATCCTGTTTTGTGTGATCCTGGGGGACTGTGGAGAGTAGCCTTAACACTGAGGAGATACCTGCATGGTGTAGCACTGAAGGTTATGCTGACCCTCTCCCCATGTAGTGGGAGTGCCAGGCCAAGATATTAGACAAGATGGACAAGGAATACAAGTTCGGTAGCATCACTGTAAGCTGTGAGGGATATGACTATCCAGATGACCCTTACATCCTGCATGGATCGTGTGGAGTGAGTTCATGTGATGTCTGTTGTTCTCTTGTTGTAGGAGATGCGTTAAACACATAATTTGAGTTTGTTTATATTTGTGTTGATTATATTGCAATACATGTTATGTCTAGTTATATTGCATAATCACACTTTCTATATACTACTAGTAATTGTACCATATTATCAACTTATTTTCACAGGCCAATCTTTGGTGTTGTTTTGTTGTTATTTATTATTATGGTTACAGGTAGTATTTTTTTCCTTGTAGTTGGAGTACAAATTTGATTACACTTATGAATATAAACTTTCAAAATTGTTGAAGTTCTCTAAAGTTTGTTATAAGGGATTGAAATGGCTCTTTAGTTTGTATACTTCAAGTGGAGACACTTAGTCTGGTATGACAATTGTGTGTGTGTGTGTGTGTGTGTGTGTGTGTGTGTGTGTGTGTGTGTGTGTGTGTGTGTGTGTACTTGTAAACATATGTGTACAGCAATAATGCAGCAGGATTGCAACTATGTACATCAATACCAATTATTTATTGTTGGGTTGTGTCATCCCTTCAGGTTATGGTGGAAAAGAAATAAGGTGAATGTGAAAGTGACATTGTCATAGGGACCTTAGCAGTAAATATTGCAAAGTTCCCAATCTAACCTTGCTTAGACTTTTAAACTCTTCTTTATCGAGTATTTAATTATCCCTTACATATACCTTATATTCAAGATATTTGAAGTTATATAATAATATTATTATGTAAAGCCAAAGCATGTGACAGTCACATGATTAAGTCACAGCAATATAAGCTTGGCTCAATCCCGAGCAGAGCCCCTGCCAGCACATAGCCATGACCAAAAGGGACTGTGGTGTCATTGATTTTGGTCGTCAGAAAGTCAATCGTGACTTCACAATCATCTGGTTCACCATGCAGGCCATCAAAGTCCAGGTATCCAAGAACTCCATTGTACTTGGCATAGATGGGAAGTAAATATTTGTACCTCTTCCGTCCTTTTGAGTCAACACTTTTCACCTTTGTTGTTTTCAAGTATGGAGGGTGTGTGACACCTTTCTGGAACCCAGCTTGCTCTCTTCAAAAAATTTCCCATTTCAAAATAAATTGTTTTGTTGTCCTTATCAAGGTGGCCTAACTCCTTGTAGATCTTGTTCCCCTGCCAGTATCCCTCCATTGGTTTAAATAAAAGTCCATCGCTGTCCACAACAGGACCAATGTACAGAGGAGAAACACCTTTGCTATGGGGATTCCAGCAATCTTGTTCCCGGATGTAACATTGATGTTAACTTATAGCGACACCATCTCTTCGCGCCTGTTTCTGTGTACAACTGTTATGGCCCACATACGCCAGACCACACTCAGTCTATATAAAATTATACAAAATAAAATACTGGTGACTGTAGATTTTTTTATTCCATGCATTATTCAATTTTTTCCCTACCCATTGTTGTCTATCTGATGATAATGATGCAACCATAGATACAGTACTACGTAGTATACAGTATCTATGATGCAACCCTCCTCCCTGGTATGCTGATTGTAGATCCTTTGTCTTATGAAAATAGGATGGATTAGTACCTATGGGTACTTATCTATTATCAAGTTGGGTTATTTTACTAGTCTGACTCCTACCTATATACATGGCTATATAACACTACCTTTGCCATATAGGTCATAAATGACTCAAGTAGCTTCTTATGGTTAGTTCTACGGAGTTTGGGGCACTTACTTTAAATTGCCTAGCTTGCTTTTAGGAGGAACATCGCTTGTGTGGCCATCCGAAGAGAATTGACAGAGGATGTTTCATCACTGTCAGTTTGCACCTTGGATGCCATCTCTGCAGTACTTGGGGCGGAACAAGTTCCTTGCATGCTGCGCAGGAGTGGTCTATTTTAAATTTGGTGTTTTTGTCCAATATATAATGTTATTAGAAGTTTAAATTTTCAAATAGGGTCATGCAGATTTGCCCGAAAAGCTCTTCGTTTCATGATCAGGCACCGAAAGGTGCCTAGTAGCCCTAGCAGGACCGTTCTCCGCGGCGTACTCCCCTATCTTTGGGGATATAATCAGCGTAATATAAGAACCTCGATTAGCACTGCGTTTCTCTCCCACAGTCATCAAAACTTACCTCACGGGTTCTTCTCTTTCTGTCTTCGACAGAGGGCTACACTCACACACGGGACCTTTCTTTCGTAGAATCTGATGTAGGTCTACTTCAAAAGAGCCATGATCGTGCTATTATATCGATGTTGTGCAATAAGTTGAAACAAATTTTGGCAGATTTCCTGATAACCGCCAAACCGCCAAATTTAAACTATAGTGCTGGGAATCGGTTGTATTTTTCAAATCGATTATTAGTACATATCAACCTAGTATTGAGCACTCGATTAATCACCGGAATTAAATCAAGTGGGCGTAACCGGAAACCGCTTCTACTTTATTAGACCAAGTAGTCATCTAACAGACGTTAAGTGAAGTCCATCCTTTTCACATTTCAGGTACAAAATTGAACCCATGGAATGAAGGTTCTCAGTAATAAGCTTAAGGTGGGGGTGGATTCCTGTTCTACTCAATTACTTCCTATGATTAATCAATTTGCTTGCTTCATAAATGTTAATCAGATTTGAAATGAAAATCGATTGGTTAATCGATTAATCGATTGGTTAATCGATTAATCGATTAATCGTCACAGCACTAATTCAAACCCTCGCCAATATTTCCCACTATATGGTATTAACTGATTGCTTAATTGATTAATCACCGGAAGTAATTAAGTGTGCTCAATCGGAAACCACTCCTACTTAATTACAATGAAAAGTCATTCTGAATCAATAGACATGAAGTGAAATCCTCTTTGCATTTCTGGTACAAAAGTGAACCCATGGAGTGAAGGTTCTGGGTAATAAGGTGGGGGTGGCTTCCTGTTCTACTCACTTCATATACTTCTTGTGATTGATCAATTTACTAGCACTTAAATGATAATGGGATTCAAAATGAGAATCGATTGATTAATCGATTAATTGTTCCAGCACTAATATAAATACAATCACTGACCATATCATTGTATCAAGTATTTTGTAAGCTTGTTGGTATTCATATTAATATCTCCTCACAATTATAGTAAACTCAACATGTTTATTGTCTTTATGAATGACATTATTATTAATTAGTTTCAGCCGAAATTTCATTCTTTTTTGATGTTTCTGATACCTGTAGTTTTTTTGCATATGTAGTGACAGGAAGAGGAAGACCTCCACACCCTTCAAGGTTTTTGACGATCGCAATAGTCTTCATTTGTGAGAAACTGATAAATCTATATTATGTATTATGTTCCATGCAACCAGTACCACTGTAGCAAAAAAATTGAATGTTTGTTGTGTGACACACACACACACACACACACACACACACACACACACACACACACACACACACACACACACACACACACACACACACACACACACACACACACACACACACACACACACACACACACACACACACACACACACACACACACACACACACACACACACACACACACACACACACACACACACACACACACACACACACACACACACACACACACACACACACACACACACACACACACACACACACACACAACTTGCTACTATGTTACTGAGGATATTGTGGCTGTTATCACAAAAATCCTCACCATCTGGACCACTTGCCATCACCATGGGGAATCAACTCACAGAACCTTTGCCATCCAGGCAATCCATCTGCTTACATATTGAAATTAGCCAAAAATGGTCCTGCACAGCACATGCATCATAAAGGTGTGTGTTGTAAACCTCATGTAATTACTTGTGTGTGTGTGTGTGTGTGTGTGTGTGTGTGTACATACACGTATTTGTTTGTGTATATGACTTCCGATGATGCACATAGTTCACATTCTTTTTGTCTTCAGGTGAATGGAGTTGAGGTTCAAGGTTTCTCACAGGAGCAAGTGTCTGGTCTTCTCAAACAGACTCTGAAAGAAATTGTGATCCTAGTGCCAAGCTTCTCTGAATCAAGTCATACTGTATCGAAACGATTTGACAATGTACTATTGTTACAGTATTATATTTGCACTTATGTACACTGTACATATTCATATGGTATTTAATGGCCATGTACATCACACTCCATTATATCTGTATAAATGTGTGTGTCAGGAAATTATATAATTATAAGCCTTAATTTATGTTTTATGTATCCTTAGTATGTACGTATATCCACGGTGTATAATTGCAATGACGTGAGCGGTAGAACGGTTGTTATTTTTATACACGACCACCAAAATTGCTATTTTTAGGTACCATAACGTAATATATAACCAATGGGAAGCTATTAATTTTGTCCTACGATCAGACCACCCGCACGCACCTTGGAAAATGTGGAGCAGATGTACGGTTTCGTTTGTCTTTGCTGTATACTTGACAACGTTATGTGAGTTCAATCGTTTGTTTACTGTAGTGACATGGTATAGAGAATGGAAATGATTTGAAAAATCTCTACTTTTAATGTAACTTTTTCGCGTCGTTTAGGGGGGTGTAACGGGAACAGTGACCGCGTCCTTTTACAGAGTGTCACTGCAATCACCTTGAGACAAGGCGAAATGACGGCTGGAAGGAGGTCCGCCCCCATACCTCAGTTGGCCTGTGTCGGGGGATCCGCGGGATGCGATGTTCCCCAGCCGAGTACAGTGCATTGTTACAACCGGGGATGGAGCGGGAAAGACGTACAGGTTAGTCCGCTTTGAGTGTCAATAGACCAGTGTCCCCGGAACCTCTCTGAAATGACTCATTATTCCCTAATTTACTTTATCTATGTTGCTTGTGAAACATGCATGGTTTATGTGTGCTAACTGGAACCATAGTGTTAGAGGATCTATGCTGCAACAATGGTCTACCAACTTAGTCTTAGTAAGTAATACATACTCTAGTGGGTGTTATGCTTGGTCTAAAATTGTTCCATCCAAGCACAGATAGTGGTCAAATCCATCATCCAACAATTCTCAGTGAATAGTCTCAGTGAGTAGGCGGACAAGTAACTCCATTTTTGCCTATTACTTACTTGAATTGAAGTCTTATCTAACATGGGTAGCCTCTAGCTACTTTCCAAGGTTCCCACACAATAGCACTGCTGTACTGTGTTACCATGTAAATGTGAAGTGTACATCATATTATCCTGTTTTGAGTGATCCTGGGGGACTGTGGAGAGTAGCCTTAACACTGAGGAGATACCTGCATGGTGTAGCACTGAAGGTTATGCTGACCCTCTCCCCATGTAGTGGGAGTGCCAGAGCAAGATGGACAAGGAATACAAGTTCGATAGCATCACTGTAAGCTGTGAGGGATATGACAATCCAGATGACCCTTACATCCTGCGTGGATCGTGTGGAGTGAGTTCATGTCATGTCTGTTGTTCTCTTGTTGTGGGAGATGCATTGAAGTTACACTGAATCGAAAAAAAACTTAAGCCTAAAAGACAGGTACTATTGTAAAACCACTGATAATAAAGTGAAAGCATTCAAATCCCAGCTGTTTACAGGAAATTTCATGAAATAATAGCCTGAACCCAGGGTGCTGCAGCCATATTGCTGATGTCACTGACCTATTCTCGTATTCATGAAGTATGTGCAGCCTACTGAACCATACCTTTTCAAACCATTAATGACTATGATGGGAAATAATGAATAAAGGGATTAGAAAAGGAAAAAAGATTGTACTGAAGACAGAATTGCTTACAATTGTAGGTGTTTGTGCTGAAATTGCCCATCAATGGCTACCACAAAGAAAGTGATCTGTTGCAAAGAAATCAGTGAGGCACAAGATGGGTTCGAACATCTGTATTACCACTCACCTGAGCTTTGATCATGTCTATTTGAACAGGGAAGTTTTAAGAACTGCTCTTGTTACCATGTCTGACATGCACATGCACTTTGACTGTTACATGGAGCCCATCCAACCATGTACTTTTAGACTGGATGCTTACAGACAATTCACGACAATTCACTTGGTGGATTTACAGCAGACTCAGAAGGTCCGTCTGACAGATAATTCCAGCTTGTGAAGTTACTGAAATTCATGCACCATACCTTCCTAGAAGAGACAGGACAGTATACAGGATTTCTAGAAGAGAATGAGACCCACGACAATTGAAATTTGTGTATTCTATCATTCAATTCCATTGTATGGTACAGTAGTAGATTGTTGATGTAATGATAAAAACAAGGGGTGCATTAATTACAGTACTTAGATCATAATGAATGTATTAATAATTCTTACACCATTACATACTGAAACAAGACTTGTGTATGGGAATAACATCATCTTTGGATGGACAAGGTATAGGAACAATGTTGGCAGGCAATGGTGGGATACTGTATATACGTATATTTTTGAGAAGCAAAAAGATCTTGTGGGTCACTAAGCTTTACTTCCACCACTCTTGCCATCATATCCTCAATGTAAGAGTATGACTTGGTTTCTGATTTGGACTTAGTCACCCGATCCTTCCATACCTTTGGGCATGTAACTCTGTGCCGAGGTATGCCCATGGATGTCGTTGCCTGCCACCTCCCTCAATTGTGGTTGTTATCAAGTGCTGCTAATTCTGTCTGTGTGATCATGCTCTCGTGCAAAAAATGGCACAGTACTTCGATCAACAGTACTAAAAGGTACACCTCCAAGTTACCAGTATGATCGAATCCAGTCATCTGGTCAAGAGCCTTGATGAGGTTTCCATCAAGTACTATGCTCGCTATCTCACTCAAAGCAATCATCTGTGAAGTGTACTGAGCATAATCAACTAGTTTCCTTGAGTAGGGGCTCGAGGCATAGTTTATAGCAAATAGCGGATATTGTGTGAGCACAATTTAATGAGTTGTACCTTTTTATGAATCAAATCATACTCTTGCATTTAAGCGTAAGTTATTTTTTCAATTCAGCATCCCTTTGAATACATAAATTGAGTTTGTTTATAATAATTATTGTCTCGATTAATTGTATTGCAATACATGTTATGTCAGTATTGAATACTACATCAATAGTTTTATTGCGTTTATAAAATTTCCTATATACTGGTAGTAATTGTACCATGTTGTTTTTTGTTCTGTTGTTGTTTTATTGTTATGTTGTTGTTTTTGTTTTCCTTTGTAGTTGAAGTACAATTTGGATTACACTGGTTGGAATCGATTTAAGGAATATTTTGTGAAATGTATAATTCCTGCAGTTATCGTGCTGATCCTGAGATTTATATGGGAAGTTTTTAAACACCATGCCAGGCGGTCCATTGAAGGTGGTTCTAAGAGATCCAGACGGTCCTCTAGAGATGATTCTGAGGAGTTCAAAGTGCCCCCCTATAATAGTGGAGTCACTTATACTTCGTCTGGTATGTGTGTGTGTGTGTGTGTGTGTGTGTGTGTGTGTGTGTGTGTGTGTGTGTGTGTGTGTGTGTGTGTGTGTGCATGCTAGTCTAGCTAGCTAGACCATCCCTAAGAGGCGCCAAGGGGCGAAAAAGGGAAGGGACGGTCTAGCCCAAATAGCGATCAGTTCACACCTGAGCGCGTGACCAACAAACAATGAAATGCTACTGCCAAGAATCTTGGCGATGATATTCATTGATTCTGTTTAGTTAATTGTTAAGTGTCATGGAGGATGCGGATACTACGTACTCGTCGTCGGTAGCTGGGAATATTTACACATCCAGGCCCGGCGGAAGCAATTTTCACTTTGTCGGGCCAACCAAAGATAATTATTTGGGCAGTTTAGAATTCATTGGCCAAATTTGATGTTTACGTACGTACATTAATGCTATAAATGATACCGAAGTCTATAAAGTTCAACTGTACATCTATCAAGACAAGCTATCTAGACTAAGTGCTATCTTACTTATAAATATGCATATAAAGTTAAACTAGAAAGTATATGACACAGTAAAGTGTTACAATACATACATACATGCGTACAACATGTACATACACCTGAAAAACATAACTAAAAACAGCATGCCACATTCTTTATAAGGAAATGCACTCCTGCAATATAATCACTTGTCATCACTAAAACGCCCAAACACAGTGAGGCGGTGCTCTGAATCACCAACAAATGATTTGGCCACTTGAACACACGATAGATTGTCAGTGCGTTCTTTATGAACATGGAGAAGTAGTAGATGGTTGAGACGTTCCTGCTTCATGGTTGTATGCAGGTAAGTCTTCAGACATCTCATGGCACTGAACGAGCGCTCGCTAACTGCATTTGTTGATGGAAGGACAAGTATCAGCTTCAGCAGAGTTACCACTTCACTTATCAACATCCGCTCATTCGGAGACAAACTCAGGATGTATTGTTTCACATCCTGGATGCAAAGGGTGGATGACTTCAATGCGCCTGGAAAGGTGGCACGGAGGGTGTGAAGATGCAACTGAAGCTGATGGTGGTCAAAATCACTTTTGTAGAACTTGCAAACAAAGTTGTAAGTTTCCGGTGTTGCTTCTCCACGAACAGTTTTGAGGAGCAGCTCCTCCAAACGGCTGTAGGTGCTGAAATCAGGCTGATCAAAGCGGTCTTGAATAGCATTAATAACCAGGTCAAGGGCCTCAAAGTATGACTGACGGTAATGAGATCTGCAGTCCGTAGGAAACTCAGGTGGTGCATTGCCTTCATCCAATCGATTTGGCACTTTTCTTCTCCTTGGCAATGTTGGCTCATCAACATCTACTTCTTGCTGGGCTGTAATGACAAGATCCCAAAAGGCATCAAATCGTGCATCTGAGCGTAATGACTGTAGTGTTATTATTGTCATTCCAGCAACACGTACACCCTCAGCAGCAGACATGGAGGTTGACTGCAATGCCTTGCTCAAGTTATCTGTGTGCCTTAAAATAAGCTCCCCAAGATGAACTCCGAAGTAGAATGAGAAGGTCTTGAATTGCGACTCTACACCAATGATGCGGGCTTTGATGGAGGGGTCAGATGTGGAGTCCTTTGATGTCTCCCACAGACGTTGCAGAGCTGTGTAGTTGGTCAAAACGGACTTCAGGGAAGCTGCACGTACTGTCCAGCGTGTGGGACACAGTACCCGAAAACCTGGTGACTCTAGGTCCAGTTCACTCTTGAGTTTCTCCAGCTCAGAAGCTTGCTTTGGTGAAAATTTAACTAGCTTTGAAACTTCATAGGTGACGTCAAGAGCATCTTTGGTAACTTTGCATTTCTTGATTGCATCACCAGCAGCCAGATTTAGTGCATGACCATGACAATGCAAGTACAAAGCACGTGGTTCCTCATCACG
Organism: Chondrilla cf. caribensis; assembly: GCA_964020155.1. Classification (NCBI taxonomy): domain Eukaryota; kingdom Metazoa; phylum Porifera; class Demospongiae; order Chondrillida; family Chondrillidae; genus Chondrilla; species Chondrilla cf. caribensis. Next base: position 4,788,435 of record OZ026552.1, on the reverse strand, counting down.
CAGTTGCTTTGCAACTCCACTCCTTGGGCCACTCATATTGCTGGCACCATCATAACACTGCCCACGACACTTGCTGAGCCCCAGATTCATCCTGATTAAGGTGTCCTTGATGACATGGACAATGGTTGCAGCTGTAAGATCTTCAATCTTATAAAAACCCATCACATCCTCATGTGCTTCCAAGTCTTCATTGCTGATCCAGCGAATGCAAATAACCAGTTGTTCCTTGTTAGAGCTGTCTGTGCATTCATCACACATGATGGAATAGAAGGCTGATTCCTGGATAGCTTGTGAGATATCACGGAGAATCGACAATGCCATTACCTTGAGCAGTTCATTCTGAATGTCATGTGACATGTATTTATTGGTTTTCTTCTCCATCCAAGCTGCAAGTTGAAGATCCTCTTGAGCACGGAACTGCATTAGCTGCATGAAGTTAGAATCTGCCTCATCTCCATCTCCGCGCAGAGGGAGCCCTTGTCTCGCCAAAAACCTCAGATTCGAAAGAATCTTTAGAAGGCACTCCCTGCTCTCCTTTTTTTGCTGAGAGTGTTGAGCTGACAGCATTTCTCCAACGTCTCGACAAGTTGTGGGTAAAACTAAGGATACTTCAACAGCTTCCTTATGGCTGTCTGACGTTTCGTGCTTTTTGAAAGCAATTGTTGCGTCCTTCCAGTAAGAAAATCCCCTTTGTACGAAGGCAGGATCGGCTCTCTTCATCGTCATCTTTTTGGCCTCGAGCGATTTAACACACAGGTGACAGAACACAACATCGTTTTCCACATTGTATGTCAGCCATGGCCAAGAACTAAAGTAACTAGCTTGGCAAGATCGAGTTTTTACGTTCTTCTTCCCAAATTCCCGTGAAGGAAAGTCGAAGGATTTACCGGGATGAAATGCCTTCTCGGACAATTTCGGCAGTTGGGAAGAAGCAGAAAACGAAGCGAACGCCATGAGGAAATTGACGAAAAACAATGATATACCCAATTCACTTCAGTACAATTATTATAAGTCGGGTAACAGCTGTGTAGCCATTTTCGATACTCAAAAATGGGTCTATTATATAAGTTGAATGGGTTCATTGGTCTAAGTCATAAGTTTTGACTTTTAGTGGGGCTGCTCTTCAAAAATATTGACCAAAGGCTCCAAAATTGGTCGGGTCCGGACCCGACCGACCTGACCGGTTCCGCCGGGCCTGCCATCTGACAGTCAGATGAACGCGATTACTAGTATTTTACAAGGACATGATACAATTGCATGTCTCCTGACCATTCACGGTAATTCGCCGATCGAGAATTGTAAATGAAGGAATGAGAACCAACATATTCAGTCCTAGTTGTATCATCACTTTCCTTCTTATGAATGAACAGATGAAATACTTTTACAAACGTAGTTTGTCTGCTGTGCGTTCACAGAGTGTTTAGAGATGTTGATGTTCACGATCAACAAGACAAATTGAGAGTACCTATATTCTGACGAAGAATCATTGCATAATCGACAAAATAACACTAGATCTATTCTTTTCTTGCTTCCCTCTGTCCTCCCACAAATAATATAACCTGATATAAAGCATAGACTATGGTTAGAGCATCTATGGTCCTCCTAACATGTACGGGGTTTATGATGAGCTGTAGAAACTCTATACGTGCTATTTGTTAATTGACAGGTGTGAACTAATCGCTACTTGGGTTAGACCGTCCCTTCCCTTTTCTGCCCCTCAGTGCCTCTTAGGGACGGTCTAGCTACCTAGACTAGCGTGCATGCATGCGTGCGTGCATGTGTACTTGTAAACATACATATGTGCACATCAATAATGCAGCAGGATTGCAACTATGTGAATCAATACCGATTTAATTGTTGTGTTGTGTCATCTCTTCAGGTTATGGTGGAACAGTAATGAGGTGAATAGCAAGTGACATCCTCATAGGGGTCTTTAAAGTAACTATTGCAAAACTCTCGATGTAAACATACATTTCTAACCTTGCTTAGACTTTTAGACTCTTCTTTAAGTATTTTACTTTACCTTATATATATACCTTTTATTCAAGGTATTTGAAATTATTGCCGAGCATAAGTAAGTGTAACAGCACGTTTATTAGTTGATGATGATGACATGTAATAATCATTGTGGAGCGGGCCTGTGGCGGTGAATGTGCCTTGCAATGGTGTCTGTACATGACTGACTGACATGACTCGTCTTAATACGCCATCTTGTTCAATTAAGAAAAATCGCTTACGTCATATTATAGTTGACTGCCGAAATTCTGTACTATCGTGATTGAGATCCAGTATATCACTAGAGAAGGTGACTTATATTATAATATTCCAAATTGTACACACGTAACATCACATACTTGAAGCAAAAAAAGAATACAAACAAGCATAATAAAAACATTTAAACATGAAAAGGGATGTAGGGATGACAAGCCAATAAAGTGAAGGAACAAGGTAGGGATGAGTGGAATGAGAACAAGTTGCAGTGAGCATGCAGTAAGTTGGAATGAGATGACAGTCATCTGTCATGCTCACCTGTTTGCATGCTTGTGAGTCCTCAAAAACTCTACTGAATCCAAAGAAACAAAGAAATATTGTGAGTTCTGTGTGTGTGTGTGTGTGTGTGTGTGTGTGTGTGTGTGTGCATTAATATGGGCTGGGATTTTGTTGTTACGGTTTCATGTGACAATCTTGTGACGGTCATGTGACCGTCATGTGAATACACTGTAATGATTTAAATCTCTTGCACCATTTGAACTATGGGGTACTCTGAATCATGTGACCAACATGTGATAACAACAGCATATTATGTATGTGTGCCCCTTCTATAGGTACTTTCATTCTCAGATGCGGTTGCCGACAGGTTGTGACAGAGCTAGAGGCATCATTCAAATTTATGTATGTACATACGTGTTCTTAACTATAGCTATGTATGTATGTAGCTCACATGTGCCTAAATATACATAGTATGTAGAGTAATATGTTGCAATTCATCCTTCCTCAGCACCCAGCTGCATGATTGTATGAGAGAGTACATAGAAGCTCACTTTGGACGGCAAAATCATGTTAGCTGTGTTTGGTGTGTGTGTGTGTGTGTGTGTGTGTGTGTGTGTGTGTGTGTGTGTGTGTGTGTGTGTGTGTAAATTAATGCATACATGTGGTATATATAATATTACGTTTACATTGATCATTACATTGATCCATGTACTCACTTATCTACATGTGTAGGTTACTGTATTCAAGCCAATCGAAGTGATGATCAATTTGAACTGTTCTTTGGTGGAGGAGTTCCTCCCAACAGCCTGGCACGCAGTGGAGCAGTATGAGATGAAGAGTGGGTCACGAAGGGACAGAATGCTAAGGTGCTTCTTTCTTTGCTTTCGTCTGTTGTTATTTGTTTATCATTGTCTACTGTGTTGTTGTATGTCATCATTGCTTGTTTGTTCTTATACCCATCACCTCACCTATTCTTTACTCTGTAAATTATACACTAGGTACCTTACAAAGTAGTCTTCGGGTTAAAGGTTTTCCTCAGTTTAAATAAGATTCCCTATCCCTATCCTATCCTAACAGTAGATGATTATGTACACGGAAAATGTATACACACAGTATATGAGCACACACAGTATATGGACAATGTGTGGTGACACACAGGACTATGTGACCTTAGGAGGAAAAGTGGAAATTGTGGACACGGGATGATTTGTTTCAACTAATATAGCTTTATAGTCTGCTACTAACTATAGTATAACTAATATCATAGGTTTTTACCTCAAAATTACTTGTTTTGTAAGTGAACTGGAGTCCTTATCACACAAACAGATAGTGAAGTGTGTATTCCACATATCTCTTGTACACTGTGTGTTCTTACATCCATGCATGAGTGTACAATGGGTAGGTGACTTGGTGCAGGCTATTAGAAATTGGGCTAGAATTTGTGCACTGAATTAAGCTCTGCTGAACGTACTAACTTCAGCTTAGGTACTTCTGAACCTAAGAAAGATACCCAAGTAATTCGAGTGTGGGGTGACTTGGTACAGGTCCATGCATGTGTCTGTATGGTCATTGTATCCTGCCTCATGTAGTCGCTCTGGTTGTCTAATAACATAGTATACTCATGTGATATGTATGTACATGCGTGTATGTCCTAATACATGGTTCATTTCAATTCTGCAGATCTGCTTATCAAAATTTGGTCGAAGCGGTTTCCAGACAACAGTGACGTATTGAAATAATAACATGGCAGCAATGTAACGTAACTTGTGACGTATAACACTAGTCTGACGTAGCCCAGACCCTTCCGGCCTCCATTTTATTACGGCGTCATAAAATGGAGGCCGGAAGGGTCTGGGCTACGTCAGACTAGTATAACACTGGTCGATCTATGATATAATATACCGCGACCTGGAGGTTAGAACTTGAATCGTGCCACCTGACCACCGGAACCTCTGATTACGGTGTGTTGAATCATAGATACTCTATACTACGGTTGCGTAGTATAGAGTATCTATGGTTGAATGTGCTATTTATAATTATTATGTACGTAAGATAATAACTAAAATTTCAGAAAAGTAATACGATGTGGTTGAAGTGAAGTGCTAGTAAAGAAAGGCACTGAACGCATGAATGGTGCCACATGCACTATTTGGGGTTTAAGCGAGTCGTTAAGATGGCATCTCGTGTCCTGACTTTGGAAGCGATCACTTGGGCGGACCAGCAACTTCACATCGTGGCAGATGTAGATGGAGTTAAACACACAATGGACGTTTGGTACAGCTTTGACCTCGGTCTTTTGGATAAAGCATACGGTGCTCAATACATGGAGAGAGTTTACTTCCACATCGCTGTAGTCCACTTGCTCAAGTTAACAGCGCTTAAACCGGCATACATACGTTTCCCCGGCAAGTACTCGAAGTACGACACGGTGAAGTTCCGTTCGTTTTGGAGAGATGTGTTCCAGAACTTCCTCGCCCAATGGCGCTATGAAAATAACATGCCAAACTGGACAGGCCCAGAATTCGCCCAAACCGACGCTACCCTCGACAGTCCAGCACCTTTAGCAATTAAAGACCCATGGGTTAAAAAGAATGCCGGGGAAGATTCACTCGTGGATACCCTGGTTTTTGTTTCTGGCGGTAAGGACAGTTTGCTGGCTGCCAAACTGGTGGAGAGAGCGAATATCTCCTACTCCACCTTTTCCTTCAACACGTCTTTCTATGGCTCGCCGGAAACTCAAGAGAAGCGCGTGTCTGAAGTACTGAAGCACTGCTCGTGTAGTCAATCTCACAAGGTTGTCATATTTGATCCTTTCCAGAGCGTTCCCGAGGGGAGCTGGATCAAGAAGACTGGCACCATAACTCGAACCAGCTCACAATTAGTAGAGAGTTTATCCATTTGCTTGACTGCTTTGCCTACAATGCTTCATTATGGGTACTGCTATGCTGTTGTAGCCAATGAGCGTAGTGCCAATGTAGGAAACCTCAAGTGGCCTGCTGAAGGAGGTCGGGAAGTGAACCACCAGTACATGAAGGGCTACCAGGCAGAGACGATGTTGAACCAGTACATTCGTGACACTTTGATATCAAATTATTGCTACTATAGTATCCTTCAACCGATTTACGACCTGGTTGTGTTCGGTCTTCTCCGTCAGTACACAGATGTACTAGTTTGTACTCATTCTTGCAATTTCAATCCACCGTGGTGTAATCGTTGTCCGAAGTGCTGCTACATCTGGCTCCATCTTCAGGCCTACATGCCGTCCGACATCATTAATCCCATGTTCAAGAATGAAAATCTTCTGGATGTAGAAGAAAACCTGCAATTGTTTAAGGAATTGCTAGGACTGCAGAATCACAAACCTTTCGAATGCATCGGAGAGGCTAACGAGGTTCGCCTGGCCTTCGAACTGTGCTATCGCAAGGGATTGAAGGGGAAGGCAATGGATGCCTTTGTGAGTGAAATACGCAATGGAGGATTACCTATACGGCCCTTGGTGGAAAAGTACGCCAGAGTTTACGAGGACGAACATGGTATCCCAAAAGATGTAGCAGACCGTGTTTTGCCACTGTTCAAGGAAACAGCAGCTGCAATGCGAGAAGTAATCCTGGGGAACTGCTAAACTGATGTTCTGTTAAGTTGATTTATTTTCCTTAATTATCAATCAGTAAAATTAATATCAAACAAATTAATTGCTTTACGCATTAATGGGACATGTTGTCTTGAATTTTGGTATTGTGTGTTCTAAATACTGAACTATAGATCAATGTTAGATTCGCTATTGTGTATTGTGCACATCACTCCACAACTATATACATCAAAAATATATAGTATACATAATACGTAATATATTATGTTCTCAATAAATTATGACTGTATATAATATTTATATAATTATTGAAAAACATAATATACTAAACACATTATATAATATTTTTATACCATAGGTCTTACATACCATGGCCATGTATAGATCAATGATTATAATGAAAAAATATCGGGGCTGCCACAGGCAAATAAAAATTAAAGTTAAACTCAGTGCACACTGTATAATTATTATGCAATTAATTAATTGATCAATATTAAAGTTTATATTATGTATGATTATATACATACGTGTGATTCCTTAGAAATGCCACAAATTGGGTCAATTACAAAATTCATATTGCTAAACTAGTCAATTTAAAAGTGGTATGTATTATTCTAAGTTATTCTTAACGTAGATACGCAGTTACAAATATGCATAGGATTTAAACATTAGCCATTTGAGTGGATTCAGTTCTACTTGGCTAGATCTTCTCCCTTCACTCCTTTAGTCTTCATGTCCTCTGGAGCCTTCTTCTGCCATTCTGTCCAAGAGCCCTGCATAGTGTCATCACAGGTAATGCTGAATGTACTCGTGTGTGTGTGTGTGTGCGTGTGTGTGCGTGCGTGCGTGCGTGTGTGTGTGTGTGTGTGTGTGTGTGTGTGTTGTGTGTCAGTGTGTGTGTGTGTGTGCATGTGCATGCGTGTGTGTGTGTGTGTGCTGACAACAGCAACAACAGTAACACATAATATAGAAAATACAGTACAGTGGAACCTAACCATAGTGGTCACCCTTAAGACCTGAAAAGGTGGCAGTTAGAGAGGTTGCCTGTATTCACAGGTCGAATTGTACACTATAGACCCTTTTGGGACTCAGTAACCTGGCTGTTATAGAGAGGTTGCCTGTATTCACAGGTCGAATTGTACACTATAGACCCTTTTGGGACTCAGTAACCTGGTTGTTATAGAGAGGTGGTCTGTATACCCAGGTTGAATTGTACACTATTGACTCTTTTGGGACTCAGTAACCTGGCTGTTGTAGAGAGGTGGCCTACCAATACAGTGACCATTATATACAGGTTTCCTTATATTATAATCCAATAACAATAACAACAACAACAACAACAAAAGATTGACACACATACACAACAACATCAGCAACAGTGACACAAAACATAGATACATAGGTATTATGGTAGACACAACAATGACAATCTAGACATCACATACGTACATCATACACCGGGACTTCAGGGAAGCCGCAAAGATGAGCCGCAAACACAATCCAACAGGCTGTGACTGCTGTACCACACGTGGCCACTGTTGGAAGGGACAGGTCTATGTTTCGCTTCTTGAACTCTGAAGAATACAAGAATTTATTGTGTTAGCAAACATCATGGAATGTAATTTCTTCCTATGATCATAATATTTATTTATACATGTTATCATACACATTCTCTCAAAAGATCTAGCCAAAAGAACCATGTATATAAGCATTTTCCATCTATGCTACTTGAAAATTTCATCACAGCTTGAGAACTGCGAGATCAACTGAATATTGGATTGATGCAAATAGTGTCTCTTTACCTTCCTTAATATCTTCCTGTGACTTCAGTAGTTTTGTATTGGGATCCATCAGCTCGGAGAACGGAAGACTGCAAGTTCCCACTATGTGACCACTGGGAATGGCTGCACATCAATGTATTCACAGAAGGTGAGAAAATGTGATGGTTCAATATGTCTGTTATGTCTGCACATGCAGTAGTGAATGCAAAACAAATGGTACATAATTTGTTTTGTATTTCACAATTTGTAACTTTTTGTAAACAATTTTTCATGTACTAAACTGTAAGCACTCACTTGGATTGGGCTCGGGCTGTGTGCCCTCGAATCTCCCTGCAGATCGGGCATCGACAACCTGAACCAGAGAGAAAGGTGACACATTATTCGAAGTAGTTCGAAGTAATGCCAAATAATCCCGTGATAATGAAACCACAAATGACAGTCAAACCACAAATGATAGTCAAACCACAAGTGGTCAAGTACATGGAGTTGACTCACAAACTCTTTTTTGCTGGTAAAGTTTGACAACATGTCATCATAGCTTCGAATCAGTTCCGGTTTGAAATTAGCTTTATAGGAGGCCACCTGTACTCCATAAAGAAAAACATACATGCATAGATACACTATGCACACACACACACACACACACACACACACACACACACACACACACACACACACACACACACCTGTTGCTGTTTTACAGGTCCTGATTCTGTATCTCCACCATTTTTCTTCCACTCAGGTAGCCCGCCATTCAGAAGGGACAGTTTGTTATGTCCCATCACATGGAACAAGAACCATATCCTAGCTCCCGAGAACATGCCAAATATGTCATTATTATCATAAACAACAACATGGCTGTCAGTTGATATTCCCAACTGTAAGCAAGACAAACACAAGCACGACTCATTTAATATAACAAAAACATGTATCTAATTTTTTGTGCATTTATTATAATATGCAGGAGTGCTGAATTAGGATACTTTCACAGACTCCATAATTATTTGTTATGTATTTATCTTTCTGGGTGCCTTTATAATTGCCACTGGCTAGTGGTTCCCCAGTATAATAAAGATTACCTACCCTAACCTAACCTAATAAAAAATACAATTTTTACCATGGTAACAATTACTCTGGAAACTTCTGTGTCCTAGTGTGATACTGTTATAGGCAAACCTGCCAATGCAAACAACGCATATATGTACGTACACACACACACACACACACACACACACACACACACACACACACACACACACACACACACTTGTGCACACACACACAAACATGTACAGGCACACACACACACTCACCTTTCCTACAAACTCCTCAAACTGCTCTGGAGGTGGGATCATGAAAGGGAGTGGGTTGGAGAAATCTTTCGCTTTTGTCATGTCAAAATAAACAGCTCCTTTGATACGACAACTTTGGAGGAGTGAATGGGAAATGTACATGCCTGTATACATTCGATAAATGCACCTACATGCATACTATACAGACACCCATGTGTGCACATACATACTACACC
>OZ026552.1:4746547-4774047 GCA_964020155.1 Chondrilla cf. caribensis | reverse complement strand
GTACTTCATATCTCCTATTCACAGAAAAATTCCATGCACTCGACCCAATCCATACCACACACTGGGACAGTTTATACAGTACCTGAGGATTAGTGTGGTCATGCTAAATATGTCTGTTGCTATGGAAACACTTCACCCAACCCCCAGGTAGTCTATAGTCCTGGTTACATCACGTAGGGGCATTATCACAACAACCTAACCTTAGGGGGACAAGACTCTCACGCTCTTGAAAGGAAACTGTTGACATGCGAGGAAGGAAGAAGGGGGCTAGTCTTGTTCACCAGCCATGATCGTGCATTCTGACACTATGTACCACTCAATGTTCGTGTGTTACAGTGGAATCTGTCTAATGTGGTCACCTATAGGACCTCATGTACAGTGGAATCTGTCTAATGTGGTCACCTATAGGACCTCATGTACAGTGGAACCTGTCTAATGTGGTCACTTATGGGGCCTCATGTACAGTGGAACCTGTCTAATGTGGTCATCTATGGGACCTCATGTACAGTGGGTTCTGTCTAATGTGGTCACCTATGGGACCTCATGTACAGTGGGACCTGTCTAATGTGGTCACCTATGGGACCTCATGTACAGTGGAACCTGTCTAATGTGGTCACCTATGGGACCTCATGTACAGTGGGACCTGACTAATGTGGTCACCTATGGGACCTCATGTACAGTGGAACCTGTCTAATGTGGTCACCTATGGGACCTCATGTACAGTGGGACCTGTCTAATGTGGTCACCTATGGGACCTCATGTACAGTGGGGCCTGTCTAATGTGGTCCCCTATGGGACCTCGTTTTCTAGGTTGGATTAGACAGGTGGCTGTATTATCAAGTTTGAAATGTGTGTAAAAACACAGGAAATGTGTATTTTGGGAATCACTACATCAGGTGAGTATTTAAGACAACATGGCCATCTTAGGGAGCTAGGTGGCTATTCATGCAGGTCCCACTGGTATGTACCGCCATGCCCAGGTACCTTCAATTCTGTACTGCGATACATGCAGATCATACCTAACATAGCTCATTGTCAGGTGGGCTTAATTCCGATGTCGGCAGTAAACAGGGTGATGTAGCATAGGAATGCTTGGAACCGGGAAGTACCTGGTGCTCCCACTACCAGAGTTGTATCGATACAGAAAGTGAGGATTTACAAATTAAAGAAATGGGGTTCTAGCGTGGACTACCTTACCTGTTGTTGTCATTATTTCTAGGTATTAATTTTAACTACTGTCAATAAATCAATCAATATAGTAAAATCTCGCAAACTTTATTGTCATATTGTACTTGGTGTAAGTTACGTGTTTTCGAGTTATGAAAATGTAAACTCACCAAAATCATGAAGGTCGCCTGGAAATTGCTAAATATAACCTTATACCTTCTAATAATAGTAACCTCAATTTTGGGGTAGCTGTGAGCACACTTCCAACGCCATGCTCAATTCAGTTTTGTGTGTGTATTTCCTTTCTGAGGTGACTTCAGAATCACAGACCATGGCTTAGGGATAATCTACCCAGTGTGAACACAGGAAGTGACATCACGTGCACTGTGTTACACACAGGAAGTGACATCACACATACCCCCAAGTCTGTACTAACCTATTTATGCACCTAGTTTACACACAGGGCATCGTAAGCTAATATGTTATGCGGAGATAAGGATTTTGTTGCTGATAAGGCAATTTGGTGTGTGTTTGTTTAAACAATCACTCCATGTGGTGTGTGAATCTACTCTGTAAGAGGATCACAATCCTCTGAGGTGCTGAGTGTGGCACTCTTGACCCCACTGTATGGAGTAATGAGCACATATTGTGCACGGGGTGACGTGAACACACTGTTCTGTGAGAATACACTTGGCTTGTAGCTGTGAGTAATTGGATCTGTTTTGTGTGTGGACACCTGTACTATCACCTCACTCATATCAATTTTATCGTAACCTGAGGTTAAACCCGATATCTCACCAAATGGTCGTTATTAAAATTTTGTGGGATGTAATTACAACGTCAGTCTTGCTAATCATTAGATCTACATTCACACTTGGGTGCTGTTTACAATATCGCAAACAGGGGATCGTCTTACTGTCACTGGTGTTGTGTGTCTTCTCTCCAGTTGCAGTCAAGGATGTGTTTGATATTAATTATTTAATTGTTGCAATTAAGCACCTGAAGGTCTCGGATTAATTTCGTTGTAACAGAGGGTGTCATAGGGCACACCGGTGGAGTACATTGATTGCAATGCCACCAAGAATTCATCAATGTACATGCACGTACGGTAGCTTGGTATACACACTACATACACTACATACACTACACACACTACATACACTACACACACTACATACACTACACACACTACATACACTACACACACTACATACACTACACACACTACATATACACTACACACACTACATACACTACACACACTACATACTCTACATACACTACACACACCACACACACTACACACACCACACACACTGTTTGGGTTTGCGGTGTACATCCTACATATCTTTCCTCCCAAAATGATTGATCCATTGACCCGAAAGGCTATTTTGCATAGAACTATTCCTTTGAACCTTGCCAATCCCAACATCCATCACGCCACAAACACAAACCCCATCCCAAACAACAGCTGTTGCTTCTGTTACTCTTCTTTGCCCAGCACATCTGAAAGGGTCAAGCTTATGTTGTTTACATTTGGTCACTGTCAATTTACATAACAACTTCAAAGGAAGTGCAGATGGTCCAGTGTGACCCCCACCTTTCTCTCTTATGGTCAACTGTGTGTCTCAGTAAATACTTTGTTTTGTTGTCATCGTCAGAAGTGTTGCGTGTGTGGGATGTTTGTCCACGCTTGCGCAAAGCATGTTGAAACCAATAACATTGCTATGTGTCTTTGCTACAAAGAGGATATGCTATTTTGAGATGGGATTGGGGGATTACTGTGATACGTACATTTTGCTGCTATGGTGATGTTATAATTGTATTCATGACTTTTATGCTGTAATTTCATTGGTCCTTTAGCTTGGCCCTGATGGAGGGAAATACCTGGCCAGTGTGATCCTGAATAACAAGGTCCTACAGCACCTCTGCCTGAACAACTGTGGGTTACAGGATGGGGGCACATTCCCGATTGTAGATGGTGAGTTTGGAATGGAAGTGGGACTCAAACATACATACCTTATCACACAAAGGTGTGTGCTTGGGCGTTTGTATCCTAAACCACCAACTACAATGTTTAGTCTCAAGTGTGTAGTCTATGATTTAACAATTTGTAGCTACACAAAAACAAATTAAGCTTATATATATAGTATAATTGCTAACACGTGTGTGTGTGTGTGTGTGTGTGTGTGTGTGTGTGTGTGTGTGTCTGTGTGTGTGTCTTTGTGTGCGCGCGCCCGCGTGTTACTATCTATATATACATACGTATGTGTATGTATAATATACTATGTGTGTATGCTATGTGATTAGCATGATTGCATATTCATGTGTACCCAATCCTGGAGGTAAGGTGACAGACTGTTATTGAATTGGTGGTCCTACTGTTTACTTTGTTCTTATCAATTTGGTGTACTGTAATCACTAGTACACGCTTGTGGCAACCTTGGCTCCAGGAAATCAACTTAGGCTCCTGGTGTAGTGTAAATTTGTATACCTACACACAGAGGTCAGACCTCCTATCAGAATGTGCAAACACACTGGTTATTCCCAAGTGGTGTAGCAGATATGGGATTATCATCCACCTGGCTTGGCCTGGTACAGTATGTGCGTGCACGTGTGTATATGTGTGTGTTTGTAAATGTACATATTGTATGTAAGTGTGTACCTTATAGCATATTATGACCAGTTAGTAAGTATCTGGGTTAGTACACACTCCCGGTTAGTACACACTCCTGGTTAGTACACACTCCTGGTTAATGCACACTCCTGGTTAGTACACACTCTTGGTTAGTACACACTCCTGGTTAGTACACACTCCTGGTTGGTACACACTCCTGGTTAGCACACACTCCTGGTTAGTACACACTCCTGGTTAGCACACACTCCTGGCTAGTACACACTCCTGGTTAGTACACACTCCTGGTTAGTACATATGTATTTACTGTACCAGGTTCCTGGCCATGTACAGTATACTACATACTGTACATAGGGTATACTGTACTATTTCTGTGCCTGTAGCTCTACTGAGTAATCGTACTCTTGTCACTTTGGAGCTGGGAATCAACGAACTGAGTGATGCCACTGCAGAGAAGCTGGGGATGGCTCTGAAGGTGAATCCCAAATTAGAGGGACTTTCCCTGTGGCAGAATGACATAACTGCAGAGGTGGGTTATGTCCATAACTGTAAATGAGACTGTGTGCATTAGATGCTGATATGCATACATACGTGTGTGTGTGTGCATGTGTGTGTATGTGTATGCCTGTGTGTGTTAACATGGTATAATGTGATTGTATCACCCAGGGAGGACAATATTTGGCTGAAGGCCTTCAAGTCAATAAAACTCTACTTTGGCTCGGACTGGGGAGTAACCAGCTGGGCGTGGAGGGGGCGTGGGCCTTGTTCGATAGTCTTCGGACCAACCAGTCCCTCCTATGGCTGGGAATGGGTGGCAACTCGCTCGGAGACAGAGGAGTACTGCATTTGGTTGCCCTTCTTCAAGGTACACAAAATATACTGCATACACACACGCATTGTGTCGTATGTAGACGCTGTACAATGTAGAAATGAGAGTTTTCTTTGAGTGATTGACACACAGTCGTGTGATGGATGTACTATTTCTTAGTACTTATGTGTGGTCGTGTGGGTTATGTGTTATGGTACACCTTGTGATTCCTGCCATGTCTCCGAATAGAATGTACAGCAGACAATACATACATATTTTGAGGTTCTTCCCATGTGGATCTCGCCATCATGTGTTCGTGTCTCTCATTATCTGTTTCAGACGATCAGTGTCCTCTACAGTCCATCGGACTGGGTGGTAACGATATCCAGGACGACGGGGCTGTACACCTGGCATCGGCCCTCAAGTCAAACACACAACTGAAGTCACTCGGACTGGGAGGGAATCAAATATGTGAGCTCTCCTCTTGTTCTATTCCTCGTTCCCTTCAATCATTTTGGTTCTCCTCCCCATCTCTTCTTCCTCTCTTCTTCTTTCCCTTGCCCACTCTGTCTATCTTTCCTCTCCTTATTTCTTCTCCCTCCCTCCCTCCATCTTCATCTCCTTCTCTCTTCTTCCTCTCTTCTTTCCTCTTAGCTTGTGTATATACATCTGTGTAAACATGCATTCATCTCTGTGTGTGTGTGTGTTTGTATGTTGTTCGTTTTTCAGTCATACACAGAGCCAATATCTTGTCCATGTATCTAATGTGTACATAAATGATACTTCCCATTCACTCACTTATGCTGTGTTCCTCTCCCACAACCAGCCGATGATGGTGGTCGAGCATTTGGTGAAATGTTGAAGTACAACTATACTCTCAGGAAACTCCTACTATCCAGCAATGTACTAGGTCAGCTCATTCATTTGGTGACCATTCTCATTGCCATTATGTATGTGCATATGTATATACAGTATGTAAATAATATGTGTTTATATGTGTATCCACATGTAGTATACAGTATGTGTATAATATTAGATGTACTGTATTGTATACAGTGTACAGTATGTAGCACACAGTACATTTTTACATTTGTATACATGTATATTTGATATATAATAAATTAACAATAATAATAATAATAATAATAATATAATACATGCACACATGTACATATATACGTACATATATCATTTCTACAGGTGACAGTGGGGTGGTCCATGTAGCCGAGGGATTGGCATCCAATTCCACCCTGGAGATGTTGCTCCTGGCTGACAACCCGTTTGGAGACGAGGGCGGGTTGAGGCTCACAGAGGTTCTCTGTACAGACAACACCACACTGAAGGTCCTGGACCTCCACGGTACCCACATGACCAAGGTTATGGAGAGGAAGGTAGTGGAGGACCTCCACCAACATGGTCACTTAACTAAACTCGGTACAGCCTTTGGCACCAAGTCCCCTTCTCCGCAACACAGCTTCACCGAACAGAATGGTTTGTTTAGTTTGCAGATTTGTGGTATTGTTTGTTGGACATTTTACTTCCATGTGTACACACAGGCACACACATACACACACACACAGAGAGAGAGATACACAGAGAGGAAGAGTGAGAGGGAGATAGTATGCACACATAAACCACTAATAACAGATGCAAACTATCATATATATTATGCATAAGACAAGTCTATAGGAGCACTGCATGTGTACAAGAATGCACAAACACTTATCACACATCCACAGTTGAGTGGTCAGTGGCTCCCACTTGTTCTTTGTAGAAATCGCAAAGAAGCAGGCGAGAGAGGACCAGGCCCAATGGTTCCAACAGCAAGCATCGATGCCTGCTCAAGGAGAATACCTATTATGAAAGGTGTTGTCTTGCTTTAATTCTGTTTTGTGTTCAATTATGAAACTTGTACTAATATTTTTATTTCTTGTACGGTTTATGAGGTTTTCGTTCTGTGGGTTGTACATTCCACACTTGTAAAAAGTGTATTATGTCTCATACATACATGTAAAATATTATACGTATATGCTCATGTTTGGAATTACTTTTCCTTGCAATTGTGCTAATAATGATTTTGATTAAATTTATATAATCACCGAGCGGAAGCGAGGTTAATTGTTTCCGTCACATAGGGGAGTCCGATCGAGGTCGCCCATGCGCTTAATGACTTTCGGGTCTAGAAATTATGATATTAGGGCCTGTCACGAAGTTAACCGTCCCCCTCCGTAAACGGTCCGCCTGGACCGTTTCCGGCAATTCGTGAGGTGGAGAAAACGGTCCTCCCCGACCGAAAAGGGTCCCCATGCAACTACCGCAAAGAATATTAAACGAGAACTCGCTTTATACTTACTGCTATTAATGTAAATGTGAATTAAGCGTTCTTTGAGGATGAGATAACAGATCTCACTGGCTATATACATATAGACGACGGCATTTTTTGCGAACACCTTCACGATAATAAAGACGTAGATATAATATACTGCATTTATATACGTATATACACACGAATCCCGGCGAAACGTAGGCATATTACGTACGTACGCAAACGTATGTATATCTTCTTAAATTTGTGTATCAGTGCTACATTGGACCATATTTGCAATTTCCTATAATATTATGCTTACTATTATGTAAAGTTTATTTAGCTACTATTGTACATGTATAATAATTATATCAATAATAGTAATACATGTGTGAGGACATACAGTGTACAACTTAATTCATAAATCAGATGACATCGTTCTGTTGGATCATAGTCATGCTAACACTGACTTTCTAAGTCCATTACTGAAAAAGAGGAAGACCAAAAAGATATGCGTCAATGTAATCTCAGGTAGTAATTACACAGTCATTTACGTACACACACTGTGACATATACATAGGTAAATGAAAACGAAATACTGAAGAATGGTGGCCAACTCACTGATCGGCATATCGACACAGCTCAGAAGATGATTGCAGCACAATATGAGGAAGTCAGTGCTTGCAGACACCATTGCTATCTCAAACAAGAGGTTTCAAGAGTGTGCGAGGAAATGTTGGCTTGAGCATACAAGTCCACCATTGCAATAGTCACTGGGTTGTTAGTGGTAGTCTCAATGGTGTGGTATTCTTGTGTGACCAGCTACAGTAAGAAGAAAGTAGTTCCTGGTGAGCTTGCCATTCAGCTTGATGGAAACAGTCCCCATAGTCTTAGATGCATGTGAATGGACTGTAGTGGAATGTAGTTCAATTCAAGTCCAATCTACTGTACCATCTGGATAAGGTTCTCATTTCACTTCAACTAAGAGGTAAGGATTGCTTAAAGTTGTAATTCCATCGTACCTAGCTACTAGCTATCAATGGTTTCTGAAACGTTTTTATTGTGTACGTACGTATGTGTACTTTGTATCATTACTTGATTTAACTATGAATTTGCATATATACGAGAGTGTGGGGGACAGTTTACATCCATGGATGTTAACTGTCCCCCTGGTGTCCATTTGCATGTATATGAAACTATGGGGACTGTTTCCATCCATGGATGTAAACTGTCCCCCACACTCTCGTATATATGCAAATTCATAGTTAAATCAAGTAATGATACAAAGTACACATACGTACGTACACAATAAAAACGTTTCAGAAACCATTGATAGCTAGTAGCTAGGTACGATGGAATTACAACTTTAAACAATCCTTACCTCTTAGTTGAAGTGAAATGAGAACCTTATCCAGATGGTACAGTAGATTGTACTTGAATTGAACTACATTCGGCGAAGGAAATTAGGGGGACACTTTATCGCCTGGTAGGACCGTTTTCGCCTCACCGTCAACGACTGAAAACTGTCCGGGGGGTCCGTTTCCGGCAGACGCGCAATGCCGTAAACGGTCCGGGGGGACGGTTTACGGGGGGACCGTTTCCGGTATGACAGGCCCAGGTGCATTTTCTTTCGTCGAAAGTTGCAAAATGGTTTTAGTAGAACGCAACAATTCGTGCATTCCTATAAAAGGGGGCACGGCTGTGCTACGTAATGAGCCAAGAGATATTTGTATTAACTAAGACATGGTCGTACGAAGCGTGATTGAATCACAGATACTCCAACCGTTTCACTCCCTCATAACGTCAACAACAACCTGACAATTGACAACAACCTGAGTAAGATGGCGGTCAACACGTGGCAAGTAGTGGAAAATTGAAGATAAAGTTAGCTATATCAAATGAGGAAGAGGAACGCCACTAACATTGATTAGAATGAATTGAACTATAGCTGTAGGACAGAAGGAGTGAGTAGGCAAGGCGAAGATTTAAAGATCGACTCTGAAGACGGTGGCGGCGAGTGGAGACCCCTACGCGAATTTAGCAAATCGCTGTCCACTGAACAGACTTTTAATGCTCGACAATGTAGAAACAAGCTTTCTATGCCTCTCATGCAATCCTTTCCCTTTTTTTTGACTTTTGTCCCATCATGCCCTAGACTTCGTCTTGCGTGAATTGGGACCAGACCTTGCCAGGGCAGTGAACACCCGGTGACTATTTTTCACCTCACGTAACCCCTGAGTCCGAGGCTTCCTTTTTGTATCACATTTGTTGTTCTTTGATTTGAATAATAATGTGTTTCTCCCCCTCCACGCCAGATGGCAACGAACTGTCTTAAACTATGGAAGCTATATATTTCTAAAGATTCTGAATAAGAAATTTTGATTTTATCAAGCTTCGGAGTAGGGTTCAACGAATCGTCTTTCGGGCCTTCGAATTGGTCAGCCATGATGACGTCCATTTTGGCAGACATTTTTGTATGACGTCATTGCCCTGGAAAGTTTGCGAATCTTATTTCGGTCGTGTCCAACCTTTTTACTTCTTTTTATTTACGGGACCAATCTACTATGGTAACAGCGAGGTTCTGCACGTAGTGCACGCCTAGTAATATATTATTATACCGAATAATATACATAATGTGCCAGGTAACCTGTTGCTACTGTGAACTAATGAATAACATCTAATGATTGTGCAACTATTCAAGTACTCGCTGTGAAAGTACAGGCTCTTAACTTGTACGCAATCGCAAGATCCTATCTAAAAACTTTTGATACCTAATATTCAACATTTTCGTGATTAACTACCCCTTAGAGGCTCTATACGAAAATTTGTACCAAGCATAGGCTGCAAGGTGAACAGAAACAGACGAATCTATATTGCCAAGAGAAATTTATATTGCCTAATAACACTATTCAGCCTATATAAATTCCCAAAATAGTATAAATTCGTCCGAAATTTGGTCTTAACCAGGGGGTAGATAACTTGTTCGGATTTCCTCAAAGTGATACATATCCACTTCTAACTTTTATATTTTAAAGTAGACATGTAGAGCTATAATTTCTGATGTTTTCCGGGTTCAGGTACGGTGAACAAGTAGACTTAAAACTGGTAGTCCGCGAAAAAAGTGGATTGTCCGAACTTACGTTTATCCGAATTTCAAGTTTGCGAAGCTCTGGCACAAACGTCAAGCAACCGAAATACTTCAAAGTCGCAAGCTAGAAAGAGAAGTACCTGGGCTCTGTGATAGTTGATAGAGGTCGGTATAATCTGCTTCACTTTACGTGATTCATCGTCCGAATATACATATGGTCCGAAAATTGATTTTCTACTCTCTATACATTTTCAGCTCCCTTCCGCGAGCCCCAGCAGACTCTGTCTGAACATAGATACTCCAACACCGGGATTGGAAACTTCCGCCTGCGTCTATAATTCCATGCGTGTTGACAGGATGATTTTCGTGACGTCATTTTTTGGGCTGGCCAGTACGTAAAGAGTGGTTCGACCCGTATTCCACCACTGCAATGTTCGATATGGTGCGCGATAATCCGTAATCCAAGGCTCGCCAGATTTGTTTATTACCGAGCGGTTTAAACCGCGAGGTTATCTGTTTCCGTCGCATAGGGGTGCCCAGAGTTGGCGCCCACTCATTTGATTAGTTTCCGGGTTAAAAATTCTAAGATTTTGTCCCATTTGTGCTTTCTTTCGCCGAGAGTTTCAAAGTGCTCGTGAACGAAATTCGATATTGGTCGATGCCGGTGTGAGCGGGCATCGGCGTGCTACAGAATAAAGTAACGAACGTTTGTACAGACAACCTGGAGTTTGCGCAACGCTTAAGAAAAGGCAACTCACATTTCTTTCCTTCACGGTGGCACTTTTCCCGCTATGCGATTACCAGAACTCTTAAAACGTGAACAACCAAGTTATCTAAAAATTCTGAATAACGATTTTCGAATTTCCTTTCGGCGTAAGTGGGGTATGTCGTTACGTAGTTCGGGACCTAGAATTGGCCGGCCATGATGGCGTCCATCTTGTCAGCCATTTGCAAAAGTATGACGTCATGACATGTGCGTGTAGGCATGCGCGTGACTGTTTGGAACATGGCGTTTCCACGTATTACGGTTGCCGTTCTGGTAATTTTGATAAAATTCTTCTTTCTGGTTGACAGTAATTTCACTGATCATTGTTGCCCCAAACTTTAACGATGAGTGAAAAGCTTTAAAGACAGTTAATAGACTTTCTCAATTTCATTCCCAGACTGACTCTACCTACCAGCAAAGATTCTTTTTCCTAGCAAGATAAAAATGGAAGCTGAAGTTGGCCTCCCTCCATAGCTACCACACTAATATACAAGCGAGGTTCTGCACTATGTGCACACCTAGTTATGAAATACGAACATGTCCTGAAGTATCCTGAGGAGAAACGAAGGTTATTGGTTGTACGTAATGGAAGAGTTTGTGTATTGAATACGTGGCGTAAAATCGTGGTCAAGTGGCGATTTCTTCTGATCTACAGTCAGCACGCTCGTGATTAGCGGTTATTATGTTGTAAAGTGTTGTATTACTTCGTTTAAATCCCTTTGTATCTCAACTGAGATATTCAGCCTCGCGAATCTGTGTGAAAACTTTTCGGACGGCTATTTTCTACTTTTGTGTGCGTGAGTAGTACTGGAAGACAACTGCGACGGTTTCGACCACATCATTCGCTTTATAATAGGACAATGAACATATCTACAATGAAAACTTAAGCTTAAATGATTCTACGACGCTAAACAGAAGCGAATAAATATTATGTCCACCCACGCATTTGTCAACACGCATGGGTCACCATATATCCGCAATTAGTATTAATAACAAAGCGTAACATCACGTATAAATTCCACAGTTTCCGATCCCGGTGTTGGAGTATCTATGGTCTGAACTACTAGTCATAGATCTTGGTATGGAAGATCTATGGCTTTATGCCCTAGCATTGCGAGGTTCTGAACTTTGTTCACAACTAGTATAATAATTTTGATTTCAAGTCTACTAAAAGGAATTGCAATCGGGAACGAGTCTGCCATACTAGTCTAGCGTGCCATACAACACGTGTTCAGCAAATATAGAAATGGCCGCCAAAGAAGGGCGTCAACCAGAATACAAAGGAGAGTCGTACCAGTTCGTAGTTGACGTTCCGTCTACTCTACTGTGTAATGTGTGTCTGGAACTGTGTAGTGACCCACAGCAAGCCGTTTGCTGTGGAAAGCTTTTTTGCCTAAAATGTATCACGATAGCCAAAACTAAGAGCAATAGCGGAAATTGCCCTTGTTGTCGACAGCCCATCAAGACGTTCTCGGATAAGCGAACAAAGCAAGAAATTGGAAATCTTCAAATTATTTGTCCCAACGTCGGAAGAGGTTGTCGCGAAAGACCGGAATTAAGAAATGCTGGCGAGCACAAAAACGTTTGTCCATTAGAATTGATTTCTTGCCAGTTTTCAGACGTGGGATGCCGCGAAACCATGTTGAGGAAAGACAGCAAGGATCATAACAGGACGAAGATCGTCGAACACCTGGACCTGTGTAGGAGGAGGATTGCCAAGTTGGAAAAAATACAAACAGCTCCACTTTCGGACAAAGGTAGTTGTTTGCAATCGCCGTCGGACGTCAAAAGAAAGCAAGTGCAAAAAGGAGAATTAGTTCTTTCATGTCAGCCGAGTTGTGTGGTTAAAATAGAAGTATCCAATCAAGCTAGAATTTTAAGGTCTGGATCATCGTTTCAATGGAAAAGTGATATTTTTCAACTTGGTAATTGGAAACTTGGGCTCTTGATACACTTTAACAAACTTCAACGATTATTTTCAGATTCAGAACATTTCTTATCTCTAAAGATTGCAGAGCTGGTGCCAAGACAAAGAGCTAATGCTATGGTGGAAATATATGGAGATTGTGATCTACTATTGAGTGAATCTGGTGTAAGTGTGTACCAATTTAAACCATTTCAGATCACATTTACTTGTGAACAGGGTGATATATGGACATCTGAAAACGATACGATAGGCACATTCAGCTCAAGCGATGCCCAGATCAGGCGGTTTGAAAGTTCTCCACGTGTTTATTACAAGTTGAACATTTGGAAGATAGCTTAGCCTATGTATATAATTGATCTTATATAATTATAGTTGAATAATTGTGTATATGGTTGATTTAATTAATATGTTAATTATCAAATTGTAATAAATTTTTATTATGTATATTATATTATGTAGTGTACATATAATACAGTGATGTATTAGTACTGTATATTGTTATTAGGCCTGAGGATTTTATTCCCCAAATAATGCCCATTATTCTATTCTTTCATTCCCAAACATTTAACCCAATATTCTTCCAAATTTCCAGATTATTTCCCATTTTGACCTATTATTCTCATAATACTGCAATTATTGCCTGTGGTAAATAAATTAATTCATGAACAAGTAGCACAAGATAATGTAAAATGGAGTTTGAAACTGGTTATACTGTAGCATCAACGAATCCTCAATGTAGTCCCAAAGAGTGCAGTCCTGGTTTGATCTAAGCAAGAATAGAAAAAACCATTCTGCTTCAGCTGAGGATGGAAGGATGAGCAAAACTTGTTCTACAGCACATGCCCATGTGGGCAAGTCGCTTCTCCTCTGCTTCCACCATAACACCTGTACTATCCACACCATCTACTTTTTTCTGCCATGTTGGCCATGTGTTCTATTAGTATATTTATAGGATATTCTCGCATATTAGTCCTATTATTCTGGAATTATTCTTTATGTTTTCAGCTTCCTATTATTCCTTAATTATTCCTGGAATAATTTCCTCAGGCCTAATTGTTATGCACATAATATATGCATATAATATGTTTGTGTAAATATTATTATTATACCTTATTAATGTATTATTATGTTTGTTTGTTTGTTCACGATTTGGGAGAAAACTACTGTACTGTATGATGGCCATTTTTAATTATCGTCCCAGTGACTTCCGGTTATTTTGAGATGGGTTCAGGGGATTACTATCAATGTATACATTTTGCTACAATCACTAACTGCTAACTGTTACCAACCTCCAACAGATGGGATGTACTGGATCACAATACAAGACCAATGTACCAACCAGACACAGACTATAAAGGTAACATGCTACAATACATCACAGAATGTACATTACAACTTACATCCTCTCTCTCTCTCGTACACTACAACAGGTTTGGTGTGACATGTCCACATGTGGAGGAGGATGGACACTAGTGTGGAAACACTCCTACATGGAGGTTACTCCACTCACATCAGACATGTACTACTTCTCCAATCACTACAGACCCTGTACCGATATCAACAGTGGATGGTGCAATGTACCCCAGAAATCTCGCCTCAAGCCCACTGAAATGATGATAGTTGCCTACCACAACAAAAGAGTCGTGTATGCCTATCGAGGGAAATTTAACCGTAACATTGACTCGGACTGGACAGGAGGGATTCTACTGGATCACCACAAGTGTGTGGACCATTGTGCCAGAAGTGGAAATAATGGAGTTCGTCCAGCACCTAGTAATCATGTTAATAGAGATAGCAGATTTCTTGGGATTGCCTTTGATAAACTCTCTCCTGACAACTACTATTACAATTGTGATACGTTCTACAACAGTTTTGACAATCCTGTAGAGTGTCGCTGGTATGATTGTCGCCTGCCAACTTCTATTTCTGCTACAAGCTCAAGCACTCAAATGACAGTAGCCATTTATGTACGGTGATTGGTTGCTGCAGGAATGGGCTGGCAAAGTAACACAATATCTGATACAACTATGTTTACGTACATCAATTAATGCATGTACTTACTTGGAAGTGAGGCAGTGGAATAATTACATAATACAGAAAATGAATTTTTTGAATTCACTGAATGCATGGTCATGACGGTTGGGAGGATAGTCTGTACATTATTGGGTGTACATGTGCATGGCTAGTACATGGGAATACATGCATATAACACACATAATATACCCATGTACACATTGTGGATATGCACTTTGAACCTTCACAACCTGGCAAGGAGTTACTGCTCAAAATATGTGTGTGTGTGTGTGTTTGTGTGTGTGTGTGTGTGTGTGTGTGTGTGTGTGTGTGTGTGTGTGTGTGTGTGTGTGTGTGTGTGTGCATGTGTTACTATCTATGCATATGTGTGTGTGTGTGTGTGTGTACTAATCTCACTTATACATATTACTCTATACATATAGCTCCATACATAAGCCCGAATGAGGCCCAAATAAAAAAAAACCTTATAGCATATTACAACCAGTTAGTATCTGGGTTAGTGCACACTCCTGGTTAGAGCACATTCCTGGTAAGTACACACTCCTGGTTAGTACACACTCCTGGTTGGTACACACTCCTGGTTGGTACACACTCCTGGTAGGTACACACACCTGGTTGGTACACACTCCTGGTTAGTACACACTCCTGGTAGATGCACACTCCTGGTAGGTGCACACTCCTGGTTGGTACACACTCCTGGTTAGAGCACATTCCTGGTTAGTACACACTCCTGGTTAGTACACACTCCTGGTTGGTACACACTCCTGGTTGGTACACACTCCTGGTAGGTACACACACCTGGTTGGTACACACTCCTGGTTAGTACACACTCCTGGTAGATGCACACTCCTGATAGGTGCACACTCCTGGTTGGTACACACTCCTGGTTAGTACACACTCCTGGTAGGTGCACACTCCTGGTAGGTGCACACTCCTGGTTAGTACACACTCCTGGTTGGTACACACTCCTGGTTAGTACACACTCCTGGTTGGTACACACTCCTGGTTGGTACACACTCCTGGTTAGTACACACTCCTGGTTAGTACACACTCCTGGTTAGTACATACGTATTTACTGTACTAGGTTCCTAGCCATGTGCAGTATACAGAACACTACACTACATACTGTATATATGGTATACTGTTCTGTTCCTGTGCCTGTAGCTCTACTGAGTAATCGTACTCTTGTCACTTTGGAGTTGGGAACCAATGAATTGAGTGATGTCACTGCAGAGAAGCTGGAGATGGCTCTGAAGGTGAATCCCAAATTAGAGGGACTTTCCCTGTGGCAGAATGACATCACTGCAGAGGTGGGTTATGTCCATGACTGTAAATGAGGCTGTGTGCATTAGGTGCTGCTATACATACATACGTGTGTGTGTGTGTGTGTGTGCGTGTGCATGTGTGCGTGTAAGCCTGTGTGTGTTAACTTGGTATAATGTGATTGTATGACCCAGGGAGGACAGTATTTGGCTGAAGGTCTTCAAGTCCTATACCTATTGTGAAAGGTGTCATTTTGTGCTCTGTATTTTGTTCAATTATGAAACTTGTACTACTATTATTTTTATTTTTTGTACAATTTATGAGGTTTATGTTCTGTGTGTTGTACACTTCATACTTGTAAGAAAGTGCATGTCTCATGCATACATGTATAATACTATATTCATGTTTGGAATAACTCCCCTTGCAATTGTGCTTTTGATTTTGATTAAATTTATATTATGTATAATAATACATATTATACCAGATATTATAACATAATATTACATACAATAAGTAATATAATATGAGTATCTCCTGCTTTTTAAACCTACATTATTATTCTATGCAATTTGATATAATACTGATCTCTTTGGAATAAAGTTAATTATACTGAAAAAAATATTCAGCTGTTCTATAAGATTATGATATATAATAGGCTAATTTCCAAATATTTAATCATTCTGTAAAAAACAAAATAATGGAGATCGTTCTAATACATCAAAACATTTATCTGAATCTTTGATTTCACCAATCCTACGATCTACAGGGTACCATTTGTTACTCTGTTCACAAGTGAATGTGGCTTATAAAGACCAGTGAGTGATGATTATTCATTACTATTATTTTTTATATTTATAAATTTATTAATTTAATACATAACATAGTATTGTTAATGATATTATTATTAAAATAATACATTATAGCGCATAATATAATTATATAACATAATATTATGATGTAATACATATTTACATAGTATTATAATATGTAATATCTCTCCTGGTGTTTAAACATACATTATTATTACAATTTGATAATGATCTTACTTGAATTCAGCTGTTATAAGATTAATGATAATAGGCAAATTTCCAAATGTTTAATTTGTAAACAATACATGGAGATACTTTCAATTCATAGTCGACATCTGCCCGTTTAATTGTACCAATCAAATATTCATTGAATGTCCATTTGTTACCCTGTTTACAAGTGAATGTGAACTGAAATGGCTTAAATTTGTGCAAAATCTTGCTAGATTCCTTCGGTAACAATTCACACTCTCCCAATACTTCCACCCTACTCGCATTCACTGTTGGCTTTGGTGGCAGCTCCGCTATCTGTAGATATACATTGTGCGACTGTTCAATTGGCAAGTAGAAAAAAAGGATCTTGAGCCGAAATTCCCATTTATCAAGACGAAAAAGATCACTTAGCCAATGAAAGGGTGTCTGAGAGGTTATCATTCTATCATGATATGCTACTTCTATTTTAACCACTCGACTCGGTTGACATGAAACTACTATTTCTCCTTTTTGCATTTCCCTTCCCTTCACGTCCGGCGGCGATTTTAAACAACTAACTTCTTCCGAAAGTGGAGCTGTTTGGATTTTTTCCAACTTGGCAATTCTCCTTCTACACAGGTCCAGGTGTTCGATGATCTCCTTCCTGTTGTGATCCTTGCTGTCTTTCCTCAACATGGTTTCAAGGCATCCCACGTCTGAAAACTGGCAAGGAATCAATTCAAATGGACAAACATTTTTGTGCTCGCCAACGTTTCTTAACTCCGGTCTTTCGCGACAACCTCTTCCGACGTTGGAACAAACAATTTGAAGATTTCCAACTTCTTGTTCTGTTCGTTTATCCGGGAAAGTCTTGATGGGCTGTCGACAACACGGACAATTTTTGTCGTTGTTTCTAGTTTTGACTTTCTTAATGCAGTCTAAGCAGAAAAGTTTCCCACAGCAAACGGCTTGTTGTGGGTCACTACACAGTTCCAGACACACATTACACAGTAAAGTAGACGGAACGTCAACTACGAACGGATACGACTCTCCTTTGTATCTTGGTTGACTCACTTCTTTGGCAGCCATTTCCATAAATTGCTGACCACCAGACCAGGACGTCAGACTCGTTTCCGATTCCAATTTGATTAGCGGACACCCAAAATACGTACCCGTGAGGGTGGAAAATCAAAGTCGCTACCGAACAAAGCTATAACTTACAGATGTAATGGTAACCTTAAATACATAGTTACTGTATATAGTGACAAGAAAAGCACAACCACTACCATGTTGGTAACATGGATGAATAGAAATGTACAATTGTTCTTTATGCTGGGAGGAATCTTGGCCCAAAGGCTGCTTCTAGCCCAGGAAATAACAAAGCATAAAAAAGTTGAATTGAAGTAAGGATATATTGGTGAAGATGTGTTCAGTATTGTCATGTCTTTCTTTAGTGTAGGCCGACATACCAAATACTTAATTTGTAAACTACAAGGGGAAGCCCCTCCCTTCCTTTTTGAGATTGGTAAATTCCAACTCGTTTTATGGGTTTCCAACGCTTGGCATCACCACGAGTGAAAATGGTCTGAAAGGGCTCAAACTTGAGTACTCTTTCATCCGAAGTGGTCAATAACTCACATTCCCCATCTACTTTCACGATAGCGCCTTTAACATCACAGCTGGGTGGTCCCTCGACTAGCTTCAGCAATAAATCAATTCCTCCATTCTCACCGAACTGAATACAGAAAGTGAACTTCCACTGGTCAGCCACTAGAGGGGCACTTGTCCACAACCATCGTCTCTGGGCCATTTGGTTGTGGTGATTCACCTCTATCTTGAAGACTCTTGTGGGCTGCGAAGGAACCACCTTTTCTTCGACTTGTGCTTGACTTCCTTGCTTCCTTGCTTCCTTGTCGTTGAGCAATGCCTTTACATTGCGAATTTCTTTTTCTAAGAGGGAGATGGTGGCAATCTTCTTCCTGCAAAGATCCAAGTGCTGAATAACATTTCTGGTGTTGTGGTCTTCGCTCTCCCTCCTCAACATAGTCTTGGGACACCCAACGTCGGAAAACTGACAAAGAACTAATTCAAGCGGACACACTTCCCTGTGTTTAGCGGCGTCTCTAAGTTCCGGTGTTTCTTGACAACCTCTCACCACGTTGGGACAAACAGTTCGAAAATCCCCGATATCTTGCTCCGTTCGCTTGTCCGGGAACGTCCTGAGGAATTGTCGACAACAAGGACACGTAACATTCAGAGCTTTGGCCTTCTCGATACATCCTAAGCAGAAAAGCTTTCCACAGCAAACGGCTTGTTGCGGATCACTGCACAGTTCAAGACACACACTACATAGTAAAGTAGTCGGAATATCAACAGTGAACTGATACGACACTCCTTTGTATTCTACTTGGAGGTCCTCTTTGGCCGCCATTTTTGTAAATACCATAGTACAGTGTCCGAAACTTTCGCGGGACGTATTTTCGCGAATTTCGCGACAATGGTCGGGTTCGCGAAAATTAAGTTGGGTAGATATTTTAATGGCTGCCGTTGCATCAAAGTGATTTCCACTTTTTTCGTGATTAAAATCGACAACAATCCGTAGGCGAAGCTCGCCAAGATGTCCTGAAAAATGAGCAATATATTTCAATATAATTAACGACATGTTACAAAATAATCAAAAATCTATAAACTTCAGTCTACTAATACTACCTGGTCCCACTTATAGCTGGACCAAATTCTCTTGCATCTAGTACACCAAAAATGAGTTCAAAGGGTCTTAATTATTGAATTATAACTGAAAACCACCTGAATATACTAACAGGTGGTTTTAGTAGTCTTAGCAGTGTAGTCAAAAGGGGTTAAACTCGTTATGTAAACTGGAGAATTTGGATTTTCAAATACATATTCTTGGGGATTTGTGAATCATCAAGATTAAATCCAGCAATATTAATAAACTCCCTTTTGTTAATTGCAACCTGAAATACATGTGTTTTTAAGATCAGAGAATTGCAGCTGTGGTCACTGAATACTTCAATACGACCAGTTATGAACTTGTTGTCATCTACGGATTTTTGTTGATCACAGTATTTCAACCACACAGTGTGCTGTAGAAATAGTGGAATTGTGATGGATCTACGGTGAGGAGTATAAAACTGTAAACGAAGGAAAAAGGTCTTCCCTGCAAGTTCAAATTCTGCCCTTTCCCATACACAGTTGGATTCTTTATATAACTGGTAGTCATCAATTGGGATTATAACTACAGGAAAAGAGGGCTTCACTTTAGCGACTCCTTTTGCAGCTCTAGAGACGACTTCACCTCCTTGTACCTGACCACCCAAGGCGGTTTCCAACTGTTCAATTTTCTTCCGACAAAGATCGAGGTGTTGGACAACGTCTTCCTTCGCGTGTCTCTCGATGTCCTGTCTCGGTCCTTTCCTCGGACATCCCATACCCGAGAATTCACAGAGGACTAACTTCGAAGTACATGCTACCTTGTGGTTCTCGACTTCCCGTAGTTCCACTCGTCTTTTGCACCAATCGTTGGGACACACAACCTGGAGATTCCCAACATCTTGTTCTGTTCTTTTATCTGGAAACGTCTGGATGGCTTGTCTACAGCAAGGACAAGTGGCGTATCGATATCTCGCGATCGCGTTCTGTATACATCTGCGACAAAACACCTTCCCACAGCAGATGGCCTGTTGAGGGTCGTTCAAAACACCAAAGCAAATGCTACACAATAGGATATCGGGGGGTTCGGCGGTGAACTGGTAGGAAACACTTTTGTATTCGCGCAAGAATGTCCGTGGTTTCTCCGCCATATTGCACTAGAAGCATGTGGCTGGGTCGAGGGCGGGGCAATTGACCACGGTTTATTATTGTACAATCATCACCTGATTCATTGGTCTCCAAGCCAAGATAACCCTAGACCTCAGCATTTTTCGCAGTACTCTTCATTCTTTGAAGAAAACATACTATGGAATGGAAAATTAAACACTTAATCAGCTAAGGATTATACTAGACATGTTGTGTTACAAATTGTGATCGGAGTTTCATTGCATTAAAAATGAATTTTGCTGTTACTTGGATAAGGTCACATTTTTTGGAAGACATGATGAAAATAAATTTGTCCATGGTGCAAAGGTAGTTGAAACATGAATTTAACATTCTTACTAGGGTATAAGCATTGCATGGCTGCCGTATATCTGTGTATCTTGGGCAGGTGATCAGGAAGTGGGGCTCGTATTCAATCTGGTTGTAATTATACAGTGTATATTTTCTCTCATGTAGAGGAGTTGGGGGAACTGTGTATTTAATAATACACTGTAAAAACACTGGTGGAATATTCCGCCATTATTGGTGGATTTGATGAATGTGTCATCACCTGCTCAAATATTGTCATGGCTGTTATTGGTGATGAGACAAAATGAAAGCAACAAAGTATAGCATGGCAAGAATGTACATACTTTGTGTGCAGCCGGGGGAGGTGGTGGTGTGTGGTTGGTCTACAAATGTGCATGTACGTATACATACACACTGCCTACCACAACAATTCTTGACAATATGGTGATACATACATACAATTCATCTAATCCACCAATAACGGTGGAATATTTCCACCAGTGTTTTTACAGTGTATACCACATTCTATTGATAGGTTGTGACTGGATATTCAAAAATTTGATAAATATCTTCTCATTGTGGGATTTTGTATAGGAGTGTTTATAGCTTAATTGGTTGTGGTTTTGTGTTTAAATCTGCAGTTACGTAGTATCTCAACTTGTTACCACCCCATACTGATGATCCAGTTGGGTTATGTAGTTGTAGATCAAGCTTTTGCAAGTGTTGGTCCTGAATGCTATTAAATAAATCACTGATATTTGTATAAATTTGATAGTCCTAGAATCATTGCTATTGAATCCCAAGGACTGTAAGTTTTGTTCATGAGTGAGTACAATTACCCTTCCCTCACAAGAGTAATATAAATTATAGGACATTGTGTCAAACAGTAATAATGGGATAGGTTGTTTAGTTATTCTTTCATGGTACTTTAATTACAACAGCAGTTATTGTATTAAAAGAAATTGGCAAGATACCTAGTTCACAGTAGATTGCAGTAATTGCACTACGTTAGGGAGCTCCAAAAGCGAACCTATAAAATTTTGAGCATCTCCCTTCTAATAATTATAATTGACATCTATAACCCCCCAGATTTCTGCATTGTACATAAGAATACAGATTTAATCACTGCATTAAATAGTTTCATATGAATATTAACATCTGTATAATGTTCAACTGGGTTATTTTGTGTTGCAATATATAGGTGGAGTGCTTTGTTGGCACGCTCAGCATGTTTGATTTAGGTGCATGGAAGCTTCCCATCCAGTACAACCATGTACCTAGATACTTGTAGCTGTCTGTGACTTTAACTTGATAATAACATCACTTATTTTCCATGTTTCAGTTATTTAGTGCTTTACAGACATGTAGGGTACTAGCAAATCGATATGGTTGATTATCTATACATACACCCCAGCCAGCTGAACCAACCATAGACTATTAATTTTACACATGCAACTGAAGTATAATATATATATATAATATGTGTGTGTGTGTGTGTGTGTGTGTCATGCAGGAAGGTGCATTACAAATCCTCAATATTATATTCTGGTCAACCGTATTGTCCTTATGTGGAGGTTTTATATATTTATTATAGGTGTAAACTATATCTATTGGAGTGCATTTAACTGTTCGCCATATTCTCATGATGCGTGCGTGGGATACATGTAAGCAATACATAACTGATAAAGCTAATTTAACACAAAATTGACATAACTAAACCATTTAACATCCACACAACCTGAGCCATGGAAAATGCAGGCTTGTGAGCACCATTAATATTGATAGTAATAACAATGAATAAAGGTGAATAGGACATGTTAAATAACGTTATTAAAATACAATACCATAAAAGCAATATCATGCGAAATAAAATTTATTTATATATAAGATATATAAGATAAAGAAAAACAAGATAATATAAACTGATATCATATGAAATATAAACTAATAAACATGAAATAATTAGCTATAGTTTACACAATTGGAAGGGGAGTAATTCCAAAGATGTAAAATAGTTAGATCCCAGTTTTGAGGGCGATGTGTCTGATAGTGTATGAGATACAAGGGGGCATACCTTAACAAATGTCAATCTACTTAAGATTATGAGCATAACCTAATTTTTATAAGTAGGTATGATCTGAAAAATTTGCAATTTTAAACACATACAATTTTGGACTTGTAATTTAGAGTAGTCAATATCAAACTGAACATTGACAAAATACCCATGCTGTTGGAAGACATTCCTGCAAAACAAAGGAGTTTTTAAGATTAAAGAATTGCAGGCATAATCATTGAATACTCTAATATTACCAGTTATCATTAAAGATTACAAGGAACTTTTTCCGTTGCAGACCCTCAATCCAACAGTGTGATTTGTAGACGAGTAATCAAGGGTTAAACGAAGCCTCAAAGTCCATTCTGCTACTTTAAATTCGGCCCTTTCCCATATACAGTCAGACCTCACTTATCCGCACACATCCGTTTCATGTGGATTTGCGGATAAAGTGAGGGAACTGGATAAGTGAGGGTGCGGCATTGCATGCATTTATCATGGGCGTATATATACTGGGATGTGCTTGCTTGTACATAAGGGCAGATTTGCTTCTTCCTGCTGATGTTTGCAGCTATCTGCAATATAAGACATGTACTACCTAATAGTCTCTGTAAACTTATACACAAGCCTATGCCTTAAATATATTATACAGTATATAACAGGCAAATTTATATGGAAATGTAGGGGTAGTTGAAATATAAGTGGTGTCAATTCTGCTAGTTTTGTTATTCATGCGACGCTCGTCAAATCTGTCAGAGTAGAACCGACCAAAGCTTCAAAATAACCATTAATAAGCTTTAATCTACCTTCGACGTCAGTTTGAAGCTTTTAAATTGATCCGTTTGAAAGTTTCAGACCGAAATATTCACATAGTCTACAGTCGGCCATTTTGGAAGTTTCGGCATGGCGGTTGGTTTCAGGACGTTTCTTGGTCGTTTAGAGGGTAAGCTAAAGGCCATTTCAGGCAAATAGAACTTGAAAAGAACAAAAAGTCTACCCAACGACGGACTCAACTTAATTCTTGCGGATATCCGAGGGCAAATTATACACATTGGTATACAACAGTATACAAAGAGTGTGACCGGATGCGGATAGCGAGGTTTCCGGTTAATGGAGGTAAAAATGTATTGTGCAGATTCGTTTCAACAGGAAATTATGCGGATGGTGAGGGAACCGGTTATCTGAGGTGCGGATAAGCGAGGTCTCACTGTACATTGTGACTTTTTATATTCCTCATACCGGTCTATTGGAATGATCACTGTATAGACTTTAGGCTTCATCACAATTACTTCTTCATCAACCCCAGGGATTCCTTCACCTCCTTGTACTTGGCCATGCAAAGCAGCTTCCAACTCTCCAATTTTCCTTTTGCAGAGAGCAAGATGCTGGACAACGCCTTCCTTCGCGTGTTGTTCAATCTCCATTCTCGTTCCTTTCCTCGGACACCCCATGCCTGAGAATTCACAGCCGCGGAGAGAGTAGCTACGGGTCGGTACATTTTGCCCTGTGCTTCTCTAGTTCTCGAAGTTCTACTTGACTCGAACACCAATCGTTGGGACACACAACCCGAAGATTTCCAACATCTTGTTCTGTTCGTTTATCTCGAAACGTCTGGATGGCCAGTTTGCAGCAAGGACACTAGTCTTAGCAATTTTGTCAGTTGCATTTGTTATGCATCCGCGACAAAACACATTCCCACAGCAGGTGGCTTGTTGGGGGTCGTTCAAAATACCAAAGCAGATACCACACAATAGGTTAGCGGGGGGTTCGGCGATAAACTGGCAGGGAACACTTTTGTACTCGCGCGAGAAGGTCCGTGGTGGTGCCACCATATTGCACTAGAAGCATGTGGCAGGGTCGAGGGCGGGGCAATTGACCACGCCTATTCTGCGAAACGGCGAATATCGTTATATTAGCACAGAGCAATCCAAACTCGTACGAAATATTGTGGGCACATAGCCGAAGTTCGCATATGTACCAGTTCGATAATATACAGATTGTAGGGACAGTGCAGTAACAGGTCACTAAGTCTCCAATGCTGCACACACACAGCATTTTATGCAAATGAGAGCTCATCCATAAGGTTTGGCCATGGATGGCAATGGACAGCAGCTAACCCTTGTCATTGTCCTGCACAGCTTGTAGGCCATGAACTGTGTGTACGGGTTGCCCCCGTCTTTCTGTAATGCTTCGTCCAGCACCACTGCTGCCAGCAGAGGAGGGATGGTTGAAGTGCTGATACAACCCATCTCGTAGTTCATACAAATAATATGTACATGTGTACAGTATAAAGTACCCTCTATGTACAGTTTGTAGTCCCTATGTATATGTATACATATGATATGTATGTATGTGATCCCTATGTATGTATGTTTAACATGTATGTTAATGCTATGTACAGTACCTAGTCCTTACAAACGGCACAGGGCACCTCTGTGTGTGGTGTACACGCGAACCTGTAGCTTGGCTAGGTTCTTGCAGTCAGTGTCCACAGTGAGCCCCTAAACTCCGTTTATAGGTTATCTAGGGTATCTCCGTGAGTTGTACAATAATATGGTTACTTATAAAAAGTACAATATTCGCCAAGAATTGGGAATTGGAGCTGATTACTTTCTATATAAATGGTCAATCTTGTAGAGATTATGGGCATTTCCTCATCCAGAGTTGACCAGCAGCCATGAACATTCTCACACATTAATAGGTCTGAAAGCAAGCAAATATGATACAAAAATGTAAGAATTAATTCTATTACTCAATGTACCTTATGGATAATTTTAAACACATTGTACTTTTTAGTTCTCTCCAATGAATGCTCATGAAACCAATCTCTGTACATCCATAACACACCACATTCACGTCAAATACTCTTGTACCTCCAATTCCATGAGTGCAGCTTTCATTTTCATATGCTTCCACATCTCCAATTATTCTCACATTGTTGGCATTACCAGGTGCACTGCGGAGAGTTAGATACATTCTGTGCAATGTACGGCTGCCTGCATTTTCCATGGCTAATTGAAGCACAAAGGTCCACTCACCAACTGGAAACTCGTTACTATTCCATGTGGAATAGATATTTCTGAAAAGTTCATATTGGTCAACTGGAAGTAAGATACCGTACTGATTTTGAGCCTTTGGTTTCACCAAGGAAACAATTTCAGTTGTTTCAGAGCTTGTTTGACACGGGCTTGGCGCAGTGGAAGATTTTTCCGAGGATGTCAACCGTTCGATGCACTTTCTGCAGAGATCAAGATGTAGAACAACGTCTTCCTTCATGTGCTTCTCGATATCTTCTTTCGATCCCCTCTTTGGACACCCCATAGAGGAGAAACGACATTCTATAGATTCATGAACAGAAATGCACGCTAATCTGTGACTTTCAATCTCCCGAAGCTCCACATGCCTTTTGCACCACTCGTTGGGACACGAAACCCAAAGATTCCCGACATCTTGTTCCGTGCGTTTATCAGGAAACGTCTGGATAACTTGCCTACAACAAGGACAGGCAGTATTCGAAGCTTTTACTTTCTCTATGCACTCGAAACAGAACACCTTTCCACAGCAAGTGACTTGATGAGGGTTGCTACAAACACCAAAGCAGATACTACACAGCAGATTTGGGGGTGGTTCGGCAGTAAACTGGTAAAAAACGCTTTTGTATTCGTACATACTCTCAGCTTTGGTAGCCATACTGTTGGTGATCAAAATTAATGATAACAACGTCACGACAAGTCACGTTAGTATTGCATTACACTACAATTGTAAGTGTATAATATTCTATACTAATACGGCGGGAGCCTGGCTGGAATTCAACTTCTCTAGAATCTCTGAATACACGGATGACATCTGAAGAAGAATAGAGGATATGATTTCCAATTTATGCTATTGCTACACACAAAAGCACACACAAAAGCACACACACACACACACACACACACACACACACACACACACACACACACACACACCACACACACACACACGATATATGCCCCTATCATTCTTACCTGTTGCTGGTAGCTGTCCTTGAATGATGTCAAGTGTTGGAGGAACTGCATACTGAGACTACACCACTGTTCGGCCTCCTTGTAGCGGCCACCACTGGAGGATAGGAAAGGTGGGCGGTGGAAACAAAATACCACATCCACACCGTGAGGACAGTGCAGTAATAGGTCACTAAGCCATGCAGCAGTTACATGACATTTAAGAAGTACAGTAGAATCTGTGTCTGAGTGACCTCTATGACAGACTATCTCTTCCGAGAGATCAGGAGAGGACAACAATGCAAGGTATATGTATGAATAGCACCCAATAGCCCCCAGTGTCACTATAAT